>JAZEWU010000026.1:2634818-2647845 GCA_036362915.1 Geotria australis | reverse complement strand
CTGTGGGGGTCTGCATTTCGTTTTTGCAGGGGGCCTCGCGTTCCTGCTTCCAGCCGCTGGCGCTGGGCGGGCAGTGCGGCATGACGGGCGAGCGGGCACGCTCCCCGCAGGAGAGACTCGACGGCTTCAACCACCTCAACCACCTCCCGTCGCCCACGGCTCACCAGGTGGCGCGACGCGCACCCGTCGCGGGGAGCGGTAGCACAGTGGTTAGCGCTACGCTGGGCTACAAGTCTGGCGGCCCGACTTCGAATTCCGCTCGCGGCTACCAACACCGGTGACGATTTTCTGAACCGGTCCTGGGCCACCCCTAGGTCGACTCAGCCTCAAATGAGTACCTAGCGCGGTGTGTAAACATCGCCACCGAGGAGACAAAGGCGGCCGGGCGTGGTGCTGGTCACCCGCCGCCTCGTGTGCCGTGTCGACCTTCATTGGTGCTCGCTAACGGCACTTGGACCCTACAGTGTGTTAAGGCTACACGGGGGATCTGTGTCTTTGTCTTGGTCACGTGTGCAATGTGGGGATTGAGCTGTGGCGATGCGGTTAACGCTCCGTGCTACGAACCCCCCCCCCCCCCGTGGCGCAGTGAGTAGCGCTGCCGCCTCACAGCAAGGTTCTGGGTTCGATTCCCGGCTCGGCTGCCGCCTTTCTGCGTGGAGTTTGAACGTTCTCTCGGAGTGTCCGTGCGGGTTTTCGCCGGCCACTCCGGTTTCCTCACACAGTCCAAAGACACGCTGCCAAGATTCATCGGCCTGACGAAATTGCCCCCGCAGGTTGTATCCGCATAACACCAAGGCCTTTGTCTGATTTCAGCTTTACTTCTCACGCATTGATTACTCTTCTGAAACTTCAGAGAGGACACCAGCAATATTCGCAAAATGGACATCTGGAGGAAACCCAGGTCAAAGCGGTGTAAGCAGAAAACGTCATCGACAAGAGGACGTCAGAAGAATGTGTTACACGCTTAGAACAAGCTAACCCATAGAGCGGGCACTCTGCTAGTAACAACAACAACAATCTCATCTCATTGTCAGAAACCGCTTAATCCTGTAAAGGGTCGCGGTGAGCCGGAGCCTATCCCGGCAGACACAGGGCGCAAGGCAGGACTATACCCAGGATAAGCCGCCAGTCCATCACAGGGCACTGAGGGCAATTTAGTCTGCAAGCCAATTAACCTATGCAGCAGCATGTTTTTGCACCGGCGGAGGATATCGGAATGCCCGGCGAAAACCCGCGCGGACACGGGGACAACATGCAAACTCCACACAGAAAGGCACCCGAGCCGAGATTCGAATCCGGCGCCTTCTTGCTGTGAGGCGGCAGCGCTACTCGCCGCTACGCCACCGTGCCACCCGACAACAACAATTATTACAAAAAGGAAAGTCGGCGCTCTCCGTGTGCTGCTGATGCGCCCCTGCGGTGCCACGCTTGACATCCGCTCCGCCAATCGCTGCCCCACGGCTCGCCCAAACAACAACACGGCTCCGCGGTAGTAATTATCCGGCCTAACTTGGCGAGCGTACGTCTCGTTGTTCCTGACGACGTCAATCTTTGCGTTAATTAAGCGCACAATCAAATCGCGCCGTTAGACGCCGCTTACCCTGGGCGCCCGGCGCCTGCCGCACCACCGCCGCCGCCGCCTCTGTTGTGCCGTGCCGGAATACGCCGCCGTCATTTTCATATCCCGCCCGTCGCCTTATTGCCCTAATAAACCCTCGGCGATATTAATTCCCCCAAAACTCGCGAAGCACGAAGGAAGAATATATCCGCGCGCGTTTTTTTTTATTGCCGGGAACCGGGAGGTCGCCGCGGGTGCAGGACCTTTAATTACACGAGATTTTAGCCCCAAATCCCTCAGATTTCCCCGATCGCGCCTTTTCATTAGTGTTAGAATGGCAGGCGTTAGGTCTCCAGGCAACCGCTGGCACGGTTGCCCTGTCCCTCCGCCGTGAACCCTTGAGTTGCCCAGACGCCGCCTCCCCCGAGGCAGCGATCGCGGCCGGCCACTGGATCTTTCCGGCTGTCTTGTTTTTAGCTGTGTTCCCGGCACAAAGTATCGAGTCTTCTTCTTTTCGACTCTACGAAGCGTGATGGTTATATGACAGTTTCCCATTTCTATTGAACTCTGCAAGGTCTTATGAGCTGCAGAGGTTGGGTAGTCGAGCACAGGCAAGGCAGCGCTCCATAGTATGGTCTGCTTCTCCACATTCACGGGTGGTTGGGCCTGTCATGTAGCCCCATCTGACCAAAGCAGCTTTTGATCGTCCCGTTCTAGTTCTCAGGCGGTTGAGTGTCTTCCACTGAATCTATGGTGTTTCTGAGCCAGGAGGAAGGTCTTCAGCAGGGGGGATTCCCATATCAGTTGGAGGAGGGTCACTGGAGTATCGAGTGAGTGCTCGCGTGAGCTGTGGAGCACTTACTACTATCGCGCCGTCTCACTGTGTGCCCGCTGCTCTGCATGTGTTGTGTGTGTGGAGCGGTGGCCCAGCGGTCAGCGCTATGCTGGGTGACGAACCCGGCTATGACCCGAGTTCGAATCCCGCTCACGGCCAACGTGGGCCACGTCGACCTACCGAGCGGCGCGGCAAGCCTCGCGCCAACAGCCCCGTTGCGTCGAGCGAGAGAGAGAGAGAGAAAATAATGCGTTTTAATGAGCTCGCCGAGTCGGAGTCGGTAAGCAATTAGGACGATCTCTCTCTGCGCTCCGTACGGGAAGAGGAAAGCCGCTCGTCACGTTAACTACGACGCACGGCGACTGGAGAACAACCGCGCGGTTAAATGAAGCGGAGGGACTGTTGCGCGCGGCGCGGGGAATAAGAAAACAGAGCTTTTGAGATCCAAGCGCCACTCTTGACGGAGAGCGGTGTGATCCTCCGCTAATTATCAAGCGCTCGCGCTCTCACGCGCGCTGCTGCAGGACCGCGCAGGTGCAGGTGACGATTGCGTCGCAGTTTTAACTTCCGTCGCGTATTTTGTCCCCGTCTCGGCGTTTCCACACATCACCCACCCCCCCCACACCGGCCGCTGGGCTCTTTATCCCCCATCTCACCGGCCGTTCCCGGCAGAGCAGGTGTTCCGCATGGCCTAACCAAACGAGCTCCCCGTTATAACAATAATAATAATGTTACATTTACAACGCGCACATATTCATTCAGTGTCGAAGATATTCATTCAACGAGAGAAGGACTCAGAGGCGAGAGGAGAGCACATAGAGGCAGAGGAGGCAGCCCAGGCGGTTTGCCGTCGCCATATAGCCACAGACTGCTTCCTATGTATTATAATGTTATCGGCCAAATAACTAACGTGTATTATTTTTTAAGTTACACGTTACACCGTTACACCGCGGCCACGGCCTGCGTGCTCGACGTAACTCATTGCTCGTTACGCGATATCGCGGAAAGGCGACCGGCCAAACGGCCAACGAGTTTTCTCGGCCGCTGCAGCAGCTTCGAGCGCTGGCGTCGCGCCCGCGTCCGGGCGACACCTTGAGAGTTGACCTCGGTCGGAAGGGGAGGTTCCCATTTCTTTTCGGGGGGAATGCGGAGCGTTTGACGGAGGAGCTCACTCAGACGAAGGTCACCGGTGGGTCGCCCTGCGTAGCGGTGGGATCGCCGAGTCCGCGTTGTCCCGGCGCGCTCGTGATCCGCCCGAGATCCAGACACCGACCTACTTGAGAGACAAACCCCTCGACAGCGAAGGCTGGCAAATCCCGAGCGCGAGGCTGGTCGCCGTCGCCTGCCGAGGATATTGTGTCACCGCGTGAACGTTACTGCGCCACCGGTGATTGTACGCGGCTATCGATCATACGAGAATAGAAAATTGAACTTTTTGACGTTCAGTTTACCCCTTCCCCGAAGTCAAGTTGAAATTTTCAAGGTGAAATGTTTTTTTGTCCGTTTCTATGCTAAAAATAAATAGATCTATTTTTTGTCATCGCGTGATCAGATCATAAGAACGAAAGCAACGGCAGTGAGCACACAATACACGATTCAAGTCGGGAAATAAAATATCCTGATCTGTAACGGAAAGCCTTGTTTTGCTCGGCAGCGGCGCGCGGATAGCGGCATCTTGACACAATCGTCAATAACCGTAACCCAAAGAGGAGAAACTTATACAGTAATGGGTGATATTTTGGCCAATTGCCCTTCTCCGTAAACAATTGCCGTTATTATTGCCTGCGATAAACAAGGGTCATCGAAGTCTTGTCTATCATATAATCTTTCCTCCTTAGGGCCGCGCTGTTGACGGACGTGTTGAGTGTTTCGACTTTTAATGGGCCGGTGGACGGGCGAGCGTTAGATAGATATAGATCGATGTTTATTATTACAGAAGAAAAATACCCAGTGAGTTTGCAAGCTCTTTACGGGACTCCTGCGACACAACAAACATACGAGTTCTTGACAATAATTAAAATATTTACAAGATTCATAAATAACCAAAAATGTAAACTGACCAAAAAAAAATTACAAATAGCATTGCACGCATTTTTCAATTAAATTCGTCCGGAATACCGATGATTTCACGGCGGTTGGGCCCGTGATGGGTGAAGACATCCCGCACATGACTTATTGCGTCCATACGACACACTTTACAACCGTCGCTTATTTAATTCCCAGTTCGCTTTGTTCATCGGCGAACAAGACGCAGGGGGTGATCGGCGCTCGCTCAAAATGAACATTTGTCAGGGGGCCTATCTCGCCGTCTGCGACGGGGAAACGTCAGGTTTTCGACGCCGCGAGAACGTTAATCCGCCGCGCGAAAAGGCGAAACGTAACGGCACCGCGAACTGCTCGTTAAAAAACTGCTCCGGGCGTTTTTGTCTGACGGCACGTGTCGGCGCGCGCGAGAGTTAGCGTCTTTAAAAAACACACTGTCGCCGCGCTGCGGATAACTCGGCTTTGAAGAACGGTGGGCGGCGGGGGGGGGTGCCTCCGCTCTGGAATTTTTCCTCGGGATCGAAACATTTCCTTTCTGCGCGAGTCGACGTGCGGCTCAGGAGGGGGCTTTGATGCCGGGCGTCTTTGACCGCCGACAAAACACGGCGTTTCGCGTATCGCGCCGCGCTCCGCCGGCCGGCGCGTTAATCTGCGCCGGAACAGGCGGCCGGTCTAAAGCGGCGGTGCGCGAGACATGCCGTCGCGCGAGCTCCTCCTCCTTCAAATCCCCGCCGACTTATTTTGAAAAACGCGCCGAAAGGATCGGCTTGATTTGGCGACTCTTTAACCGGCGGCCTACGGACTTAAAACAATTCGGCCTTGAAGCACAACGCAGACTCCGCGCGGGAAGTCACCGTCAGGATTAGCGGCCGTCGCTTAGTTCCATTCTTCCGGGAATTGGCGCGCTTGTAGGTGTCGGCACGGGCTTAAGGTCACGTCGAGCAGGCTGACATCCCCACGGTTTGCCCGTGAAACCCCGGCATCGAGTGGATGTGGATGTAACAGTTCATCCCCCCAGCATCTGCTCACGCGTGTGTGCGCGTGCATGGCTGCCGTGGTTAGCGGTGGCTCAGTGGTTAGCACGCTGGGCTACAAACCTGGCGACCCGAGTTCTAATCCCGCTCACGGCCACGAACACTAGTGACGATTTTCTGAACCGGTCCTGGACCTCCCCTAGGTCGATTCAGCCTCAAATGAGTACCTAGTGCGGTGTGCACACGTTGCCACTAGGGAGACGTAGGCTCGGAGGCGCGAGGAAAGCGCAGAGAGGCAGAGGAGGCAGCCAGGTGGTTTTGCCGGCGCCATATTACCACTAGACACTGCTTCCTATATATTATGATGTTATCGGCCAAATAATTAACGAGTGTTTTTTTAAGGTAAGACACTGGCGGAAGCGTCCGGTACAGTTCACGTGCGAAGGGGCATCGCTGATTGGAGCGTAGCGGTCAGTGATATCCTTCTCGTGTCTGTGCGTTGCTCGCGAGCGCAGGCGGAGTGCGATCTCTCGGAGGGCGACGACCGCAAGATGAAGAGCAAGCGCGGGGTGCTGCCCAAGCACGCCACGGGCATCATGCGCTCCTGGCTATTCCAGCACATCGTGGTGAGTGAGTGAGTGAGGCGCCTCCTTCCCCTGTCTCTCCCCGCTGCAGTAGAAAAGCAAACCCGTGCCTCGCTGGCGCCCGCCCCTCGTGTCGCGTGAGAGGCTTTCGGGGAGTGGGGAGGGGTCCGTTACCAGAGGTGAAAGTAAACCGGTACAGTCTAGTGTGGCGTACCGGTGAGAAAGTGGCCGAAGCATTCGGTAGAGTAGAGGTGGGAAGTGGGGTTGCGATATGGCTGCAGCGGTAACAGACGTCAGCTACATTCACCGCTGGCTGTGACCCGCTGTTTTCGAAGCGCTGGCATAGAGGCAGCGGGGAGGCATCATAGTGTGAGGTCAAGGAGATGTCAGGCTGGAATGCTGATGCAAGTGAAGGAGGAGTGATGGAGCAGGGAGGGTGGCAGGGGGCCAAGGAGAGGGAGCTGTGTGAATGTGTGAAAGAAAATAGAGCAAGGCCTTTCTGGTATTTGCATCGTCAGACTTAGACCGTGCACCAACGCTTTGCTGAGCGATCAATGCTCGTGGAACAGGGATATTTTGCCTCATTTTTCCGGTGAAGTTTAATTTGTTTTCTTCATCCAGCCGCCTTCATTTTCAAGCTGTTACTGTTTTTGTGTGTTTTGAGGGCGGAGAGAGATGAAAGTGAGCAGGATTCTTAAATTATTCTGTGTTATTTTTTTTTTCACAAACACAAAACGAGATTGAGATGTTGCATTTTTTATGATCTGCCTTTATGATTTCAATTTGCAGTCAAAGTGATGGCCTGCTGTCTTGAAACATTTGCTAACAACAATGTGTTTTGTGATACTGCATTGGCAGTGGTGCAAAAGCACAGACAACAAACACGCAACGGGCAACATATTTGTAGAGTGGTTGTTGTGCTTGCACAGCGGTGCTATCGAAATATTTTTGGCCGAGTCAACCCAGGAGAAGAGTCTCTGCTGGGTTACTAAATCAGAATCTCAATTGCTGGCTGACTTATAGAAAGTAAAGCTGCCAAGTAACGTTATCAGAACGACACGCTCGTTGATTAGTAATTGTATCGGATCGTGCAAATGCGATACCGATGTGTGTCGTACACCCTTCCTCCACCCAACACGGCCAGTTGAACAGTCCGGTTGAAACAGACGCCGCCACTCTTGCATTGATTCGGCGCAGCGGAACACGCTGGAAAGCGATCGACTACGACCTTCCCGCTGGTGACCACGTCCAGCATCATCATCATCATCAGGCGAATTGCAGAATGTTTGCGACTCGCAGCTCCACAACACACCGGTCGGTGGTGCTGAAGCAAAAAAAATAAAAAAATTCGGCCATTAATGTGGTTGCGCGTCAGGTTGGGTGGAGGGTGCACGACACACATTGGCGCGTTCTAGAGCAGACCTAGGGCAGTGCGGTGAGTAGCGCTGCCGCCTCACAGCAAGAACGACTCGGGGTCGAATCTCGGCTCGGGTGCCTTTCTGTTTGGAGTTTGCATGTTCTCCCCTTGTCCGCGTGGGTTTTCGCCACCGGACACTCCGGTTTACGCCCACAGTCCAAAAACATGCTGCTGCGTAGGTTAATTGGCCTGCTGACTAAATTACCCCCGGTGCCCTGTGATGGATTGGCGTCCCATCCTGGGTATAGCCTTGCCTTGCGCCCTGTGACTGCCGGGATAGGCTCCGGCTCACCTCCACCCTGTACAGGATCAAGCGGTTTCTGACTACGGATGGATGGATGGCGAGCGCAGCGCATGGTCGATAACGTGACGGGGATGACAGGCGCCGTCGACACGGCCGCGAGGAGCTGGGTGGCGTGGGAGTTTACGACGTGGCAGTTTCTCAAATTACGCATCCCGGCAAAAATGACGAGGGTGCAATTAAGACATTTGTTATTTCATTTACCAGCTCAGTAGACATCGCAAAGCATAATGTGTGTTTGTAACAGCTGAGAAAGCGTGCAGCGCCAGGCCGTGCATGGTTTGTGATTTTAATTAACTCTAATGTGTTGTTTGTGGCATTGTGCGTTTGCCAAGTGCTCTGTCTCTCTCCCCCCATCACATCTCACCCCCCCCTCCACTTCCATCCTCCTCCTCCCTCCTTCTCTCCGCATCTTTTGCCTGGCGTCCCCTGGAGAAAACAGAGCATTTACATTTATAATGAAGCGCACACCACACTGGCCTCGGCTGGCGCGCAGCGGCGAGCCGATTCCTTTAGATAAATTGTTCATAAAGTGCGTGTTTGAACAGGGGGGCATTCCGTTAACCGGTTGTGTGCCGTAATCACGACTAATCGCGCCACGATGCCGGTGCGGTGGCCGTGAGCGCGACTCGCCGCTGTGTCCGTAAAATTACCGCGAGCAAAAAAAAAAAATCCCTTCCCGTTTACAGCTTTGGCGTTGTGCGTCATTGCCAAATTATTGTGATTTTTGTAGCCGTGCGGAGTTGAGAGCATAAACAAAAAAACCCCCCCACAAATATGTTAATGTTGCAAACACTCTGCAGGTAATTGATTGAACACGCTTGCCGTGTTATGAAGAAGTTCCATTTCACAAAACAGTGACTTTTATACGTCTATGTATAGCAATAAGTTGCACTTCTAAAGAGCCTTTTTTTCACCCAGAGGTCACAAGGCGCTGTATAGAGCGAATCACAAAGCATGCAGGCTACCATAGACAAAATCTAACCCGAAAACAAATTATTTTGTAAATAAAAAAAACGCCCTTAAAATAAGTTTAAATAGATATATGTGTATTATTACAGCAGAAAAATACCCCGTGAGCTGGCAAGCTCTCGAAGCGGGATTCCTGCGATACAACAAATGCATTTGACACGTTTTCCATGCATCACAGTGTTAGTAAATGCGTTCCATAAAGTGACAGCGGCGTTAGGAAATAAATAGTTTATGTTACCATCACCGTATGTGAATTATTTTGGAGTTACTATGTCAATTCATGTTTCAACGCTTTGACGAATATAACAAAGTGGGGAAAAAACGAACATAAGGTATGGCCCCCTATCGGCACAATGTTCCGCTTGTCAGAATTGATTGTTGGTGCAATTGGGCCATGAAAATAAAGCACGTTTTAAAATCACGGGAACAAAAGTTACTTTGGTGTTGCGAACACGTCGATTTTAACGGAAAGATTTTTTTTTTTATTTCGCTCGTTTATATAGCTCCAAATTTTCCATTACGCGGTACGTTTATATCCAGTGGCTGGATTTACAATTTGGACATCGATGGTAACTGTAGATGTTGCTCGATTCGTGCCGCCGCGGTGCAATAGTCACCGGAATGCGCTGGCCAACCCCGGAGGTCACCGGTTCGATTAGATCTCCCGGCGCGGCAGTTGAAACAACGACGGAGGTTTCTACCAGCACCATTCGACGATCGATCCAAAAGGGTCAATCTGCGCGCGAAGGGTTAAAGTGTGGGTAACTCCCACGTCTTCCAAGACGGCTGGCCATCGTGGAAGGGTTAGACAAACCCAGTGGATACCTTAACGTTGTCAGAATTAACAAGTTTCCTTGGATTGAACGAGGCTATTATTATAAGAGCTTGGCAAAAAGAGTCGATGCGAGAGGGATTTCCAAAGTGCGGCAGATGTGGTACGGGGGGGGGGGGGTTGTAATGTGTTTATTTGTTTTGTAAACACTGAGAGGAGGGGGTGGTGGCAGCAGTAGCAACACGGTGGCACAGTGAGTAACTACTACCGCCTCGCAGCAAGAAGTTCCCGTGTTCGATTCCCGGCTCGGGTGCCGCCTTGCTGTTCGGAGTTCATATGTTCTTCCCGTGTCCGCAGGGGTTTTCGCCGGGCACTCCGGTTTCCTCGCACAGCCCAAAGCCGCCATGCTGCCGAGGTTAATTGGCATGCTGGCTAAATTTCCCCCGGTGCCCTGAGATGTACCGACGTCCCATCAAGGGTATATCCCCACGTTATCGACTAACTTGCTTACCTCTCCCTCCGCTGGACAACTGTTAAAAAGATCCACACAGCTCAACGGTTTCTTCCAGCTTAAACTGAAGACTGACTGACTTGAGCCAGGAGGGGGCAGCAGTAGTAGGCGCATCAGGAGAAGTTGAGTGGCTGGCGTGTTGCGTCTCTCCGTGGTGCCATCGCTCCCTCTGCTGGCGAATCGCCGACGCGGGGCTCCGCGCTCTAGGCCGGGTCAGGGCATCGCAGTGGCGGGTGGCGGCCGGCCGGCGGCGCTACACTGCGGACGTGTCCCTGCCCCGACAATGCCTCGCGTCACTTCGTCTTTATTTGTCGTGATAAATATTTCTTCTGGCTGGCACTCGATACGGAGTATGACGTATCTGCCATCGCTTCATACGTGAATGTAAAACCGATTCCGTGTTCTGCATCTCCTGCCACAGAAGTTGCAAGATAGGTGTCCCGTTGCTGGGTTGGATTTGGAAACAATGTCGGAGTTCTTTACGTCTCTGTTAGATGTTTATTATTACAGCAGAAAATGGTCAGTGAGCCGTCGCGTGCCGTGCCGCCCTTGTCGGCTACACGGGATAATCTTCGTCTTTGTCGTTTTGTCGTTTTGTCAGCACCCGTACCCCACAGAGGACGAGAAGAGGCAGATCGCCGCGCAGACGAACCTCACCCTGCTGCAGGTCAACAACTGGTGAATTCCTCAACGACACCGCACCACGCGTGGGCCGCGACCCGCCACCGAGTGACGGCGCCATCGCAGTGACGGCCAGCGCTCGACGCGAATGGCGATAGTTGGCAGCGCTTGTGCCGGCCACTTGTGCCGCTTGGCACTTGTGTCGCTTGGCGCCAGCTAACCGCGGAGGCTGTCGTCTCCCTCCCCCCGCCTCGCCGCGGTTTCATCACGCCACTGAGTCGTTCTCTCTTCGAACGAATCGTAATAATCTATATATTTGTAACACACCTTCGACGTTGAACGAATATGCTCGGCGCGTCGTTAATTGTAATTATTATTATTGCGGTGAGTCCACGTGAAGCGTCGAAGCTTCTCTGGCAGGAGGTCACGTGGTAGGTGCCCAGGCACAGACGCACATTCATCCTTCAATCACCCAGAACGTGGACCTCCACAATTTGTTTTATTTCGTAGCCAACGTTGAGGTGCATTTTGTCCGTCATCATCAGCCATGACAAATCGTGCGAGAATGAAAAGGAGCCTAACCCTGCTCTCGGACCCGCGCGCGTTGCTCTTTCCCGATTCTCACCGCTGACCAAACACTTCGAAGCCGAGCTGAAAGACAAAGATGTCCAGAAGCTGACCATCGTGCTTCGAAGAATCGCAAAGAAGAAGACCGCTGAATCGGGACGCGTTCGCCCCGAGCCTAACCCCATCTCCCGTCGCGGCAGGTTCATCAACGCTCGCCGGCGGATCCTGCAGCCCATGCTCGACGCCGGCAACACGAGCGGCGGCAATCCGGCCGGGAATTCCCTCGGGAACGCCGCCGGAAATCCCGAAGGAGGCTCCGCCGGGTGCGGGAGAGGGAGGAGAGGCAAGGCGGCACCCAGGGCCCTGCTCAGGTGGGTGTCGCTTAATCATAATAATTTTTCATTTATAACGCGCACATATCCGCTCACTGTCGAAGGTACTTATTCGACGAGAGAACGACTCGGAGGCGTAGCGAGGAAAGCGCAGAGAGGCGGAGGAGGCAGCCGGGCGGTTTGCCGGGGCCATATTGCCACACACTGCTTCCTATATATTATGACGTTATCGGTCATTGGCCTTGAGCGGGAATCGAACTCAGGTCACCGTGTTCGTAGCGCAGCGCACTAACCGCTGCACCACAGCTGTAGCAAATGCAATCCACACACATTTACAAAAACGTACCCACTTATGTATATAAACGTTAAATATTCAGGTCAAGACTTTTGTTTTTAAATTTGTACAGTACCGTTCAGTGTGGCTCCGAGTCACGTCTGAGCGCGGTCATCATTTACGGTGCACGACCCACTCTCGCTCGGTTTTGCTGCAGGCTTTTTTATTCTCTTAAATAATCCGTTACATTTCTAAACTAGTATACAGAGCACACGTTCTTTGAGTGCACTGGTGGCAGGAAGGTTTTCAATTCCACAGAGTGCTTTGCTTTTCATCCGCCCGCTTACTGGCCGCACAGAAGAATGTGTTTTACAGCGTGCGCTTAATACGACCGTAATTCCGGTGGTTTTTCATTATTTACTTTCACCGTCCGTTTCAGACCGCTTGCTAAAAGTCAGACGTACGTCTTTGCAGACGTACAGCGTTGGATTTAATATACGGTGCACGCCGCCCTTCACAGGGCCCGAGAGGGTGAGGTTTTAAAACGGAGAATTTGGTAAAACATTGAGACCGCTAACAATCGTTAGCTCCCGTCCTGAGAGAATGATCGTCCAGGCCGATGACAAAGATTTTTCTCGGTTATCAACCTGCACGTCCTTCTGATATAATCGTTCGTCCGCGCCAGCCAGCCAGCCAGCAAAACTTTTGTTCGTATCTAATAATAATAATAATTTAACATTTATAACGCGCACATATTAATTCACCATCGAAGGTACTCATTCGACGACAGAACGACTCAGAGGCATGAGGAAAGCACAGAAGCGGAGGAGGCAGCCAGGCGGTTTGCCGGCGCCATATTGCCACACACCGCTTCTTATATATTAGGATGTTATCGGTCAATTAATTAACGAGTATTTTTTTTTAAGTCGTGGAACGAAACCGGAGAGCCCGGAGGAAACCCACGCAGAACAGGGGGAGAGCACACAAACTCCACACAGAAACGCGCCCAAGGCGGGGGATCGAACCTACTCGGGCAAGACCATTCTTTCTGTGAGGCGCGGACGTTACCACTGCGCCACCCAATTGCAGGCCCCCATGTTGCGCCACCGGCCCCACCGCGATCCTCACGTCTCCCCCCCGTTCTGCCTCAGGTTCTGGCCGGAGCAGCTGGCGTCGACCGGAGCGTCGGGAGAGGCGGACGCCAGGAGACTGCTTCAGCGCTCCGGCTCACACGCAGACGGTACCGGCGGGAGGGGGGGGGTGGAG
>JAZEWU010000026.1:2601141-2633977 GCA_036362915.1 Geotria australis | reverse complement strand
ACCAGGAACGGCGATGGCCGGTGTCGTTCTGAAGTCTGTACGTTGCGAGAGCGAAAAAGTTCGCAGAACGACAAGTTTGAAGGTTCTTCTGGCGAGGGTTCGCAGGCCCTCCCAGCGTTCGGCATCTTTTGGCGGGAATTTACGAGGCACCGAGCACGCTACAGTGGTCATGGAAAGACTTGACCGTTGGTTTGTACATTATGGACTCCAGTCAATCCACATGCAAGCTTTTGTGCTTTATAAATAATGCTGCTTTCTTAATCACATTCTGTAACGAAATGCAGGATATTGTGCATGATTTATATATTTTTTATGACGAGTCTGATTGGCTCAGGTATGTAACGTGGCCACAGATGGGCGACGCCTGATTGGCTGTGGGTGGTCCTGTGTACTGATGTAGGTTTTCACGACTTGATGTATGAGAATTGCTCTCCGTAGCTGTTATTTCGGGATGGCCGTTATGAATGGTTCCTTCTCTCTCCTTCGCGACGTTTCGCCTCCCACGTTGGAGGCATCATCAGTGTTTCACGTTCGAGGTGAAACATCACGTAGGAGAGAGCAGGACAACTCGACACGGCTATCCTGAAAGAAACAGCTGTGGAGAGCAATTCTCCGATGCATCCTAGTATGTTTGAGAGACAATATTCCCGTGGAGAATCGTTCGTTAAGTAAACATCTCCAGAATTTGAAAATGAACATGAAGCATGTGCACATTATACAAACCGTATATACACAAAGGCTGTGGTGGATACTGGCCAAGCCGGGTGGTTCTGATCAACCCCCTTGGCTCATGGGCTCACGGAATCAGTAGTCCAAATGCAGTGTTCCGGTTTGGGCTGCTAAGTTGAACGTTTATTTTTGTTCAAACTTTGACAAAACGTTACCCGCAGGCACCATCAGCTCAACTCCTGGAGATGCGCACAAACAGTGGGTGACGAAAGCTCGACGGAACAAATGTTCAACTCTCAGGCCCGGCATGGAAAACCCCGCTCGGATTGTCTGGTGGAACGCCGCGTGTTTCACGGCTTCTCTCTGACGCGTTTCCTGGTCGCACCGCGTGCCGTTCGCCGCGACGCTCCTACGTGTCGCTCCGCGTGACGGGAAATATCCCGCTGGAACTTCCGTTCGTTAGTTCAGGAAGTGAAGACGCTTCCCGGGACGTGGCGCAAAAACGGTCGGGCGTCACGTCGAACAACTCGCGGCAACGACTCCCCGGGCGAACGGCAAAGCGCGCCGGACGTCGCTGCACGCACGAACGCGCGACCGCGGGTCTCCGTCTCCGCGCGTCTCGGCGGAATCGTCCTCCCCTGTACATAGAGACGACGGGAACCCGAGCCGCCCCGTCGGTGCTCCGTTAGCGAAGAAGACGCGAGTGGCCACCAGCACTTGTCCGACGATGATTACGACGGATATTTGGAAAAGGGGTTTGAAAGACAAGGTTGACGCCTCTGTCGACCTCAAGGGATGTTGAGACTATGCATGCTGTGGGTGGGGATGTGCTATGTAAACATGCTGTGCTTGTTTTTTTTCTTTCTATGACAAATTAGATATTGGGGTTTTTATATATATATACACACGAAACTGGCGTACGATACGTTGGCACAACACGATGCGACATTCGTAAAAATATGGAGCAAAGTTAATTAAAACGTTAGGATTCTTCGGGACGAGGTCCCGTCCGATTCGGGAAGGCCATGGCAAACGCTTATCTCCGCTGACATCACGAAACCACGTTACGAGACACACGTACAGTGCTAAACAAAACAAAGCAGTTGACTTAAACTATCGATAAAACCGGCCGTTCTGCTGCATCACGTACAAACGCGTGCACGCTCACAATTGGGAAGACCCCGACTCGTTTGAAATTGCTTCATAATTTCGAAAAACGTGCAGCGGCTAGCATGGGTTTGAAATCGCGCGTAGCGGAGATTCTACGGCCGCTGACTTAACAACATCTCGCCGGGATTCTTTCTCTCCAAATAAGAAGACGTTTCGCGTGTCCCGCCGAATATTCACTGTCAGCTATTGATGCCCCCGGAGTCTCCGAAGCCTGAAGTTCACGTTAAACCACTTGTTTGTTTTATTTTTTATCTCCGGTTTGTTTTATCGGGTCGTGCCGCGCGTTGTTCGGCATTACGGTCCGCTCCGTGTGCTGGGAAGTTCTCCTGGAACTTCGCCCGGAACGTCTTCCTACGCTTGACGAACAGAAGACGAAGCCAGCACGCGACGTGTAAAGTCGGACATCGTGCCGAATGACGGGCGGCACGACTCGAAAAAACACAGCGGCGAACTGAACAGCGACGCGACTGAGAAGCTTGCGTCGGAAGAACTCTCTCTCCGAGCCTAATTGAGGGCATTGCGAGTGCGCGCCCGACACCATTCTTAAGTTTGTGAGTGATGACGTTGCGCTTTTATCCGTAACAATAATTCCTCACGGCTTGATGCATGAGAATTGCTCTTCACAGCTGTTCTTTCGTGAGGCCTGATGATGCGTCCAACGTGGGAGGCGAAACGTCGCGAAGGAGAGTAGAGGAGGAGGAACGCTCGACACGGCTATCCCGAAAGAACATCTGTGGAAAAGTTATCTCAGATGACGCTGCCGTTTTCTACACGTACGTATCTCACGCTCTCGTTAAGCATCCGCCTCGCCACACCGCGCCGGTTGGCAACCGTATGACCGGGTCAGCGAGGGTTGGTGAAGGCAGGCTGCGTGCGATGCGGGAGCCATCTACGGTACGATTGTGTTTGTGTTGCTGTTACACTCCCGTGGTGTGCCAAGCACATGTTACATTCTCGCACAGCTCCGTCAATAATTGATTTGCGTTGAGGTTGACAAAAACATTGATTTCTGTTTGAAGACGAATTGTCTGCAGAGTCCAATTTTTCTTTTTATCAGCTTTTCCTTGTGCTGTTACGGCGCCAGTTGCAAACAGAAAATTAACAAAACGTTACAAATGTTCAGTCGAGTCCTCGTTGTCACTTGAGCTGCCAGGACCGGATTCCTGTCTCTTATCCTCAATATGGGCTCAACACCTTGAATTGAATCGCTTCGCCTTCGTTATAATTTACTGTGCGACACGAGGGTGACGCATGGAAGAGTTATGTTTAAAATATATATTATAAGTTGTTAAGTTTGTTTAATGATGTTACAATTATTTATTTTCTCGCTGATTTTTGTAAGTTTATAATACAATTTTTTTTTGTATACACACGCCGGCTAATGTCATTGGTTCAATGTTTTTTATTGGAGCTGCCGAGCCGCTGTGTAAGGCCTTTGGACAGTTGTTGATTCCAGGGATTCACAAAAGCCACCGTAAAGCAGTCGCTCAATGCCTGTAGCTTTCCAAAGCGTGCAGCAGTAGCTAGCGTCCTTTATCTATTGAACCGTCGTGGCCAGATTCACCGTCTGCTCCGGATTGTTAAGGGATACACTCCCCCCCACTCCTGAATTGTAAAGCAAACGTTGAGGGTGCAGCCTTATAATCTGAGAGAATGCGCTGTGCTTTCCGGAAGACGTGTTTTTGATTCTAGTTGTTTAAAATTCCCTTCTGGAAGACTTTTCTCCAGAGTAATGCGTGACCAACATTTCTAGGGGAGAGTCTTACTTTCCGGAGTATCTTGTAATCTGGAGAAGACGGTCAACTTTACCACAAATGTATCCAATTTATTGTTACAATCTCTATCTTAAATTAACGGTGGATTAAAGCTATTGACTTGGAATTTTCTACCATTTTGCTAAATGCGTTGTGCTTATAAAAGCAATTTTGGAATTCCATGTTCTTTGACAGCGATGTTCCATGTTAACGGTTACGTTGCCATAATAATATTTTTTTCCGGCAAACGCACACCAGTGAGTGTAGTTTAGCCACACGTTACAGGAAATAAAGCGAGTTAGCTGGGGGCAAACACGATTGATCGATCCGGCTCCCATTCGGTTTGAAAGGTCAATACAAGTTTTAGAAAAGGGAAAAAAAATACTTTCTCAGAAAAAAGTGCATTAGTAGAAACCTTGGTGTGTTTGTTTTGCTTGCACTACACTTGCAGTGGGTTAGTAATTCCTGGAGTGGAGTGACGGTCAAACATTGATCCGAGCAGGCTACTGTTGGTTTAAACGATAGCCTGAAAGAAACCGATAAGCTGCTGACCTTACGATTACAAATTATTTGGTGTTCGCTTCACGGCGGTGTGTTGTCAAAAGTTCGGTGTTTTTTTTAGACTCGTTTCGATATGCTGTATATACTGATGCCGTCGTCACGCTAATTTTCAAGTACACATTTCAAAAACGTGAAAAGCTTCTCGAGTTTTGCTAAAGAAAATTAAAAAAAAGGCCCGTTGAGCACTTGGGGCACGTAAAGTTTTAAAATTTCGAAGTGCGAAAATACGTTGGATTTAAATTGTTTACAAAAGTTTACATACATATATACGCAGCAGATATATTTTGACCAATTTAATTTCCGTCATGCTACGGCTCTCACTGACTTTGTACACCGTCCGATCTCTGCCAAGATCCGAATAAACGCACGGCAAGTACTACTGTACGCCAGTACAGTAGTACTTGCCGTGCGTTTATCAGCAACCAAACCTGCACGTCGGTTTTGATGGTTTGTTAATTTGTAACGTTGTAACGCGGGAGAAAGCCTGCTCCCGTGAGAGTCGATTGGCGGAATGGCTTCCGTTTTGGTAAACGTGCGGTTATTTTTTTCCCCACCTGAAACTAGTTGTTTTTTCCCCACTAGAAACTAGTTGTTTTCTGCTGATGTGGCCAGACTCGGTCTGTAACGCCTTCTTCCCATGACCACACTCTCTCACCATCCCGGGAATTGGCACTTGACCTGTAATGCCCCATTTGGTCTGTGAGCCCAGACGAGATATTTCTCTTGTCGGTACCGGTGGTATAACTTTAGCGGTTTCAATACCCCCGTGGCCAGCAGCACATGAATTGTGCTAACAATTTCAAATGGGTGGCATTTCAAATAACCCACGCTCGTTCATGATCACCATTATCAGTACCCTCCTTATCCTGTACAGGGTCACGGTGCCCCACGCTCATTAGTCATATAAATCAGTACTCTCCACTATAAAAGGTTTTTTTTGCTTTAGGTGATAATTATTTCTGGTTTGGCCATAGTTTTGCTACCAACTTCTCCAAACCAGAAGTGAACATAAGTGCAGACTCTAGGGTCAAAGGGTATAGGCTAAAATCTGAGAGATGTCCCCGCCTAATGAAGTCGTGGGAATCCCCCTGTACAGGATTAAGCGGTTTCTGACAATGGATGGATGGATGGGAAATCCCGCCCGTCACAGTGAAACATTTCCTACTTGTGAGAAGTAACCCCCCCCAGATCAATAGTTATATTTGCTATTGAAGAGACGCCGTTGGCACCGAGCATAACAATTAGAAAATTCGAAATGCTACTTAAACATTCTTCAACGCATCGAGCCGTGCATTACTGTGAAATGTCAGTTTGGAGGTTTGGGGAGGGGGACAATGGGAGAGATGGGAAATGATGACTGGCATTGTTATTTCGTTCTCCCAGGGAAGAGCGAGATTGGGAACCGGTCCAGAGAGAATGAGTCCAAATTGGATCCAGACTCGCTGTACACAAACGTGTTATTTGGAGCCAGACGTCTGGGCTCCGTGTTTTGTTTTTCATTTTCACCTAACTCGTCGAGGCTTTTAATTGCAAGCCAGTCAAGGGAGTGACGCGAGTTGTGCTTGGACAGTTGACGAAGACAACTTGGTGTCTGCGCGTCTGTCTTCTCGACCTGTCAGACTGGGTGGGAGACACCAAGACACAGACTCGGTCCACACTCAGTGCCAGATGTGGCTGCTGGTAAAGTGAACACATCGCAGTGTGTTGTCATGGCGATTTGTTTAATTGACATCTGAATAAATTATGTTAATGATTGTCCTGCCTATACTTTTTTGTCGTTGCAATTTAACCTCTCGGCTTTGCGGAAAGGTAGGTGCACGATGGGTTGTTGGCTTTAAAAGTCATAGGTGTTTATTATCACACCAGAAAAGCTTGCAAACTCTTTACATGATTACTGTTTGTTGAATGCGTGGAAATCAAGGGCGTCTGTATTGGCATTAACCTTGAGATCGGCAGTCGTCCAGGAATACTTTGTGACTGGATTTCCAGAAAAAACCCCACGGGAATATGTCAACGTGATGGGCTGCATAATGCCTTCATGGAATACTTTGTGCCACTCTAAACCGGTGGCGTAGCGGTGAGTAGCGCTGCAGCCTCACAGCAAGAAAGTCCCGCGTTCGATCCTCGACTCGGAAGCCTTTCTGTGTGGAGTTTGCATGTTCTCCCCATGTCTGCGGAGATTTTCGCCGTGTACTCCGGTTTCCTCCCACAGTCCAAAGACACGCTGCCTAGTTTTATTGTCCTGACTAAATTGCCACCGGTGCCCTGTGATGGACTGGCACCCCATCCTGGGTATAGCCCTGCCTTGCGCCCTGTGTCTGCTGGGATAGGCTCCGGCTCACCGCAATCCTGTACAGGATTAAGCGGTTTCTGAAAATGGATGGATGTGATGTTCCTAATTCTGTTGCTGTTTCAGATTGATCCGAAACAATCACGTAACTCAAAATTACTTCACAAGTCGCTCTGCCACATGAGTTTTCTCGCCAAATGTGGTTGTGTCAAGTATTACCGGGTGATGCCACTTGTGTTGCGCACACTGCAAATGATCTGTGCACGTGAAAATCCGTAGATTAAAAATTGCCCTTAAAATGTAAACACAAAAATATGACTTGAAAAATCGGAAACTCTCCCCGAGTGAATGTTTCCTACTCCGTAACACCAGTAGATGGCTCTGGTGTCCAGTGTTGTGCCGACAAATCGGGGCATTGCGAACCCGTAGGACTAGAAATTCCAGTCCTCCCGTCCCACCATGCCGCGTCTTTCAAAGTTTACACATTGACTCCCTATTTAAATACAAATCAACTCGTTCGATGGTTGTTAAACACGTGTACGCACACGCCTAACGCAGACAGCGTTGTGGTGTCATGGGCCTTTCCAAGATCTCGTTATCCATCGAAATACGATCTAGTACGGTGATCTTCACTATTATTTAAGGTGTTTGGAGCCAGCCGATAAGACACTGGATGTATGAGAGCCGCCACACCGCCTGCCAGACAAACTAATGCAATCCATCCGTGCTCAGAATCCGCATAATCCTGTACAGGATCGCGGTGATCCGGAGCCTATCCCGGCAGACACAGGGCGCAAGGCAGGGGTATACCTAGGATGGGACGCCGGTCCATCACAGGGCACCGGGGGGCAATTTAGTCAGCAGCCCAATTAACCTATGTAGCAGCGTGTTTTTGGACGGTGGGAGGAAACCGGAGTGCCCGGCGAAAACCCACGCGGACACGGGGAGAACATGCAAACTCCACACAGAAAGGGACCCGAGCCGAGATTCGAACCCGGGATTCTTGCTGTGAGGCGGCAGCGCTACTCACCGCTACGCCACCTAATGCAATCCTTCATTGTGAATGTTGTTGGGTTCGCTCTCCGACATACCGGTATGCTGAGGTAGTAACGAATTGGGACGTTCTGTTCACGTGACAACCCTTTACTGATTGGCTGTGTCGTGTTGAGGCGGGTTTGCGACACTTACTTTTTACGTGACCTAACTCGTAAAAAGAGCTATATACTACGGATAACATTGGTCACGAAAGCCTTCGTGTTAAATAATGCAATACTCCTTAAGGCAATTGTATTATATAACAGCTAGGTTAACTAAAATAGAGCTCGACATGTGCAATAAAATATGGCGGATTATGGTGGTTTCTCCGCAGGGTTGCTGGACTCACTCGGTGACAAGGTGAGGAGCACAGAAATCCGGGACAATCTCAGAGTAGAGTCGCCGCTCCTTCGTATTGAGAGGAGCCGGTTGAGGTGATTCGGGCATCTGGTAAGGATGCACCCTGGGAGGCTCCCCAGCGAAGTCTACCAGGCACGACCCACTTGGACGGAGACCTAGAGGCCGACACAGGACACGCTGGAAGGACCGATCCTGCGCCTCATCTAGGTCTGCCCAGCTTCAAAAGAGGTTGTGTGAACATCGGCTACTGGGAGAGACAAAGGCGGCCAGGTGCTGGTCACACACCTCGATCATCTGCCTCCAGGCCTTTATAGGTACGATTCCCTAACAGCACTTGCACCAACATCCTGTTATAAGGCTACACGGGGCATCTTTGACTTTGCGTGCACTGCACATGACCGTTCTACAAAGCGGCATATACTCTTCCCTCTCAAACAATAAAATCAATAGACACTTTATTTCAGCAGGTGAAACTATCACCGCGCGTGGTTTTTATTCCACCCCGGGAGACTCGGCCGATATGGCCTTAACAACGCGGCCTGCAAGCGATTGCCTTCAATGTCATGGGATTAGATTTAGAAATTAACCCACTGCTCTGGCACAAGTAGTCGGTTTTCCCTGACACGCCGTAATAGTTACTGTGTATTGTATGTTCACGAAATAGGAAGAAAAAGCTAATGGGCGGAGTGGTTAACGCTAGGGATGTGTTCAACATTTACAGATTAAGATTTTTTACAAAATATAACATGTTTTCGGATCGTTCAATGTCTTAGGATTGATCTGAGGGAAGTGATACTTTTGCGTGTTTTTTTCCCGCCAAAATTCTCACGGGCAAAGAGGGATGACGGACCCGAGTGTTATTATCACGAATACAAAATGAAACAAACATCCAACGTTTGATGATCTATGAAGAAGGGTAATATCCCGAAACGTCGCCTATTATGTATCTGAGGATTGCTCTTCAAAGCTGTTCTTTCGGGATAGCCGTGTCGAGAGGGAGAGCACGCGAGTTGTGAAAACCTACATCAGTATATTATGTACCTGTTATGTTCAGGCCACACACACAGTGTGTGTTATTGACAAATATGTTGAGTGTTTGTGGTCGTTGTGTTTGTGGCACCATGTCACGGCTCGATGTATGATAATAATTCCTCTTGAGAGCTGCTCTTTCGGGATAGCCGTATCAAACGTTAGTCCTCTCTTTTTCGCGAGGTTTGGCATTATCGACACGGCTATCTCGATTTAACGTCTCCTGAGAGAAATGTGGATGACCAGACCTTTTTGGATGACGATACCTCCAACGTGGGGGAGGCGAAACCTCATGAAGGACAGTGAAGGAACGCTCGAGACGGCTATCCTAAAAGCTATGGAGAAGCAATGCTCATGACAGGACTGCATACGCCCGCCAGTTTTCCAACCACGAGAGAGTGTTTTGTTATTTCTTGCCAACGCATGCAGTGAGCAAGTCATTGCCAATACAGTTTTGCTGTGAGTGTAATTAGTTCTTTAATGTGATTCAGAAAATTCCACTGTGTGTCAGAGCAATATATCGAGCCGATGTAACAACACATCGATTTTCTCGTTGCCGTGTAGCCGATATGAGCCAGGCGAGTGAAAGCAAGGCTCGGGCAATGAGACCAGCAACGGAATCAATTTGAAATGCAAAACATGACACCTCTATCGCTAACGATGACCACTACAAAAGGATTTATTTTCGTAGCTGTAGTCAATTGGTCACAACACTCCACCGACTTTCATTGGTTGCGGTTCTACTGAATTCTGATTTCACGTGTCCAGTGTACGCCATCGGAATTGACAACAACACGTAAAAACTCACCGCATCTGTCAATAAAATTACAATTTTATAACAGGCGACGTTTCGGGTAATGGTCGGGCGCATTTCTGTGTGGAGTTTGTGTGTTCTCCCCCTTTTATGTGTAGGTTTACTCCAGGTTCTCCGGTTTCCTCCCACAACTAAAAACATACTCATTAATCAATTGGCCGAAAACATCATAATATGTAGGAAGCAGTGTCTGGCGGGTTGGCGCCGGCTGATCGCCCGGCTGACTTTCTCCCCCTCAACAGTTTCCTCGCGCCTCCTTATCAGTGCCTCGCCCGTGACCCGGAGTAGAACCTGCGTGCGTTATAAATCGTATTATTATTTTATTACTGTCACCGGTAGGGAATTTAAAAACGGTGAAATATTACTCTTGTTAAAACCTATTCACAGTTTCCGATATATTATATTTTTGTACCGACGAGCATTTTGGCATCGCACTGGGTTCTAAGCAATGTCCGTAAGAGCTCCACATTTAAAATGTCTTCACACGAAGGCGAAACGAATTGCACGACCCATATTTTTCGCCCTGGGGCGGCACGGCGGTGCGGTGAGTAGCGCTGCCGCCTCGCAGCAAGACGTCTTCGGGTTCGAATCCCGGTTCTGGTGCCTTTCTGTGTGGAGTTTGCATGTTGTCCCCGGGCCCACGTGGGTTTTCACCGGGCGCTCCGGTTTCCTCCCATAGTCCAAATACATGTTGCTGCGTAGGTTAATTGGCCTGCTGACTAAATTGCCCCCGGTGCCCTGTGATGGACTGGAGTCCGATCCTGGGTATAGCCCTGCCTTGCGCCGTGTGTCTGCTGGGATAGGCTCCGGCTCACCGCAACGCTATACAGGATTAAGCGGTTCTGACAATGAATGAATGAAAACATATTTTTCGCCCGATATGTTTCTTATTCAATCAGCCCGTGGCTTTGTCATGTGTACGGAGCTGCTGCAATAATTGCACGCATCTATTTGGGAGATGAAACAAGCTGTATGAATAATACTAATAGGAAGAATAGTCTTATTATATTTTTAACGTGCGTATATATAAAACCAAATTAAATTGTGCAGGTTCTATGGAATGATGTAACCCAGCAAAATGATCGCGTCTCGAGTTGTATGAATGTAAATTGTGCCGTGGGAATGGTTCTTGTTTGTGTTGGGATATCAGTGGCTGTGTGCCATTTTGATGAAGGTCATGTCGGTAATGCCCAATGTAACACAATGATAAACATTATGAGCTGAATTGTTAAATTAATTATAGAAATATTTGTAGTTGTGATCATTGCTCTTCAGAGCTGTTCTTTCGAGATAGCCGTGTCGAGCGATCTCCATCTCTCCCTCGCGACGTATCGCCTCCCACGTTGGAGGCATCATCAGGCTTCTGCATTTAGAGAGAAGGAACGCTCGACACGGCGATCCTGAAAGAGCAGCCATTACGAGAAATTCTCATACATCAATAAATAGTCTCAGTATATACAGTATTGTTTTCTGTATAAAATGTTTCTTTGTTCCAGATTAAGAGTTTGATGTTGATTGTGAAATCCTAATGCGACAGCTGCTTAGTCTCATTAAGGCCATTTGTCATTCTTTATTCAAGACTCAAAGAGCCAAACTCTAGACAATTCTAATTGTAGTGGGAGAAAAGGCCCAATCCCTATTGATTTCTCTGCTGCACTTCCAGCGAGCGCTGTTAATGTGATACCATCATAATCATTATCAGGACCCGCTTAAACCTGTACAGGGTCGCAGGGAACCAGAGCATATCCCGGCAGACACAGGGCGCAAGGCAGGACTACACCATCAATGTGATGCCAGGGCATCGAGGGCAATTTAGTCCGCAGCCAAATTAACCTATGCAGCAGCATGTCTTTGGACTGTCTGAGGAAACCAGAATACCCAGGGAAAACCCACGCGGCTACGGGGAGAACACGCAAACGCCACACAGAAAGCCGGGAATCGAACCGGGGTTTGTATTGCTGCGAGGCGGCAGCGCTACTCACCGCGCAACCGTGCCGCCACCCAAGGCAAAATACTGTACCGAATTCTCCCGTCCGTAGGTGGGAGACACGTCGACTTAGAATTAATACGGGCGCGGTAATGGCACCGGCCTTCGTTCGTTTTATTATCGTGTAATGAGATTTCGGATAAGACGTGGCACTAAAAACTCGTGCCCACGTGAGTGACCCCGGCCAAGGCGTGCCTATTTTACTGAGATCTGATGAGACGAGGCTCCAGGACGGCGTGTCTGCAGGCTAAATGTGTCCTGCCCCCCTCACGCTGCATTGCCACAATCAAACCGAATAATTTAGCTTCAAGAAATTGTCACTTGTTTACGCTCGTTCTGACACTTTGCGCTCGCAGGGACTGTCATCATTTTTAGACGTGCGCCATTTCACGAGTGTGTGTGTGTAAGTAGTAGTAGCATTCCGGGCTTAAATAAAACAAAAATATTCAGTTGTTTATTGCTGGCAGCGCCCGGCTGAGAGGATGGAAGATCGTCATTAGACGTTTGGCTGATCGACAGAGGATGACTTTGGCAGAAGGAGAAAAAATATAATCCGACTGTATTAGATTTGTATTTTTTTAACCCCGCATGTATTCTTGCAGGAATTACTGTATAAACGTTGTACTGATGTAGGTTTTCACGGCTCGATTCATGATGGTTGCTCTTCAGAGCTGTTCTTTCGGGATAGCCGTGTCACTGAGCCATCTCCCTCTCTCCCTCGCGACGGTTCGCCTCCCACTCCTGATGACGCTTCCAACGTGGGAGGCGAACCGTCGCGAGGGAGAGAGGGAGATCGCTCGACACGGCTATCCCGAAAGAACAGCTCTGAAGAGCAACCATCAGTACAAAGTTGCTGTTGATACAGTTGCGAATGGTTGTTTTGAATCTGTGTGCAGTCTACGCTGTGGTGGCGTGTAGCCCCGTTAACAAAACGCACACAGTACACGGCGTAAACCAACGCTCAAATTCAGCCGGAACATTCCTTGAGGCTATGGGCACCTTTTTATGCCAGTATACAAATAATGTAGAATATATAAGGTTTCACCTTTTCTGGCAATGAGAGACGTGTTAAGATCTTAAAACACCAAATGGACACCCTTTTGCAAAGGTTCGAGTTTGCAAGCAGCCACACATGCTTGTGGCAAAAAACATGCAAACCAATGCTATGATAAACGATGCATTGTCCTTCAACCTGATTGGCCCAACACTAGAGACAGCTTTCGTTTTAGCGTAGTGTCAGTGCTTAGCCAAGTGTTGCCAAAACGCAAACAGTTGTCGGACAATGCAAGTATCAATGCATTAGTAACTCGGGTCTAGCTACACCACTGGACCTTTTCCTCATTGCCGGAAAGGGTTAAACCTCGTATATTTTTCGGGTCTAGCTGTTCAGATCTTAACACGTCTCTCATTGCCAGAAAAGGTGAAACCTTATATATTCTAGATTCATTGAGGCTGTTCCCGGAAACGTTTTGACAACCCGTGATTTCGTCATCATCCTCATCTTGTTCTCGTAGCGTTATAGAGCACAATAATATGGGATTAGTATGGATTGACATGCCTTGTCATCTAGTGATAGTGCCTTATACCGACAGATCCTACTCCAAGACAGCCTAGCAGCGTTCCGGACAATACAGAATGGGACGTTAAGCCGTGTGTGGTAAACCACTGCAGGAAGAAGACACTCGTTAGTAATTGAATTGTGTGTGTGTGTGGTGGATGTTCTATATTCTACGGACTAGGTGTAATGTATTCCCTAAAAAGTAGTACATGCTAGATTAATTAGTGATAATTTAGGTGAATGGCCAATTAGCGTGGGAACAAAGCAATTACCTTCAGATTGTTTTGCGAAAATCTCTGGAGGTAAAAATGATAAAACTGCGATTATGAACTCGAGCTGGTGAGAAGGCAATGAAAACATGGAGGTAATTACGCCGCTAGTTTACTGTTATGAGTATTAATGTACTTAATTTATTGGGGAATTACCTGGCGTTAGAGGGGTAAGTGTTTTATGTCAATTGGCCAAGACGTATATTATTATTATTAAACTGTTAAGAGAGGCCCTTATGTGACTGTGGTGAAGTTAATTTATTCATTGTCAGAAACCGCTTAATCCTGTACAGGGATGCGGTGAGCCAGAGCATATCCCGGCAGGCACAGGGCGCATGGCAGGGCTATATCCAAGATGAGACGCCAGTCCATCACAGGGCACCGGGGGCAATTTAGTCCGCAGGCCAATTATCCTATGCAGCAGCATGTCTTTGGACTGTGGGAGGAAACCGGGGTGCCCGCCGAAATCCCACACAGAAAGGCACCCGAGCCTGGATTCGAACCCGAGTTTTCCTGCTGTGAGGCGGCAGTGCTACTCACCGCGCCACCGTGCCGCCTGTACCACACGACAGAATATTTGAATGATTAGCCAGTGTAATTGTGATGCTGATGATGACTGAATGAGCCAAAAAGTCCAGCATTGATCGTATCACATTTCTCCCAATTACATCACAGCCTTTCCTCCGTTATGTAATGCAAGGCCGTGTTAATGTAATGCATTCACATCGTGTAATCGCTGGGTTAAATAATAGCGTAGGACGCTGTGTTGTGAGCACGACTGCATTGTAAACAGGATGTGAAAGCCAAGAATGTTAAACGTGTATTGTCCACGATGAAAGGGAATTCGCGAAAGGACACAGGCAAATACGTCCCTATGTACTTAGCAGTGTTCCTGTGTCAAACATTAACCGGGTACCTGTTTGGCTATGTTCATTCATTCATTGACAGAAACCGCTTAATCCTGTACAGGGTTGCCGATGAGCCGGAGACTATCCCGGCAGACACTGGGCGCAAAGCAGGGCTATTACCCGTAATAGGACGCCAGCCCATTACAAGGCACCCGGGGCAATTTAGTCCGCAGGCCAATTAACCTATAATAATAATAGCGTTTTATATAGCGCCTTTCCCCCGAGGGTCACAAAGCGCTGCACAAGGGCCTCGAAGAAATGGCATGTCAACAATGAAAAAAAACAAAGGAACAACATATTTTAAATGATTAAGGCTGCTTTGAATATACTGAAAGGTCGTGAAACTGGCAATCTTAAGAGCGGCAAAAATCTGCCAGCATCCCCTAAGATGGCCGTCACTTCCTTAAAGACAAACACGGAGGGAGACAGGGAGGCAGGGGGAGACATAGGGACACAGAGACAGGAAGACAGAGAGAGACACGAGGGGGAAACAACGCCAATCCAAATCATGCAATCAACAATGAAGCACAAGAACAAAGACAAAGACACACGAAACAGCAAAGAAAAAAAAACGCAGCCACCCACAACAACTTCTTCTTTGCGATTCTTCGAAGCGCGATGTTAAATTACAGTTTCCCATTTTCTTACACAGCCCCTTGCATTTTCATTGAACTCCGCAAGGTCTTTTGAGCTGCAAAAACACAACTTCCACAACAAAAACACAACTTCCACATGCAACACCTGGGCAACAACAAGAGGCGAGTCTAGGCAAGGCAGCCCATGCCAAAATAGGGGGGGGAAATCCTCTAGATTTAGAGGGAAATCCTTGTGCAGCGCTTTATGACCCTCGGGTGAAAGGCGCTCTATAAAATGCTATTATTATTATAATGCGTGCAGGAGGAGCATCTTGGACAAGAGCCACATAGAAGACTGCCGACTGGTGACTGCTTACCATCTCCTGACGAGAAGCTGAGAATCGTCCTTGAAAGGTGAGATCTTCGCCTGGGAGGACTCGGAAGCCAGTGATTTATGAGTCAGAAGATTTTTGCAATGTATAGTCTTAACGCGTTAATAACCAATACAGATTTCCTTTGAAATCGTGATAGGTGTCTGCATGATATATATAAACATGGTGTTTGTATAAGCTCTTCATATATTCCTGCACGATTTTAGAAACGTCTGTTATGAGATCCGAAACGCTTTCTTTAACTCGCGTCAAATAATAGTTATTTTCATGGGGTATGATTGCGGTGTAATTCTCCAGTCAATAGCGTTTAAGGCGCAAAAGATATTTAAGTAGAAATGCTCAAAAATGGGAATTTACATTCGACAATAATACTGTCCTAAAATCCACATGCTTATATGAGGCAAAGTCTTGGGACTTTGCCAATCTTCAGAGATGTAGGTTTTCATGGCTCGACTCATGATGGTTGCTCTTCAGAGCTGTTCTTTCGGGATAGCCGTGTCGAGCGATCTCCCTTTATCCCTCGCGACGATTCGCCTCCCACGTTGGAAGCATGATCAGGCGTTATGAACGGCTCTGAAGAGAAACCATCAATCTTCATGATAGAATGGACATTGGAGGAAAAACGTTCCCTATATGAAGGTATTTGAGACGAAACGGACCAAGTTCAGGATGTCAGATATGTTTTTTCTGTTAGGGCAGTGTTACAAATGCTTTACTTAAACGTGTCAAATATTAAACGGAGACGGTGAAGGTTTAATACAATGTTCATGTTAAATAATGTGGATACAACTGTTGCTGGAGGGGGTCCCACAATAATATAAGTCATTGGTTTGATTCCTGCCTGCGACTCATCTTCAGAGCGATTTTCTGCTCGAAAAAAAAATCGAGGCATTGATGCTCATCCGAATTCCAGCCCTGAGCCAGTGGTGGAAATTCCTCATTCCTATGGCACGGGTAGATCTATCCATAGCACCACTGTTGACGTCCCTACCAAGTTCTAACCATTTTACCGACCTCGGAAGGATGATGGGCTAAGTCAAAACCCAACCAGGATTTCAACCCTCCTTATTTGTGGCACAGTGGTAACATCTGCTCCTCACAACAAGAAGGTCCCGGGTTAGAATATCGGCTCGGGCACCTTTCTGTGTGGAGTTTGTGTGTTCTCCCCCTGTTCTGCGTGGGTTTCCTCCGGGTTTTCCGGTTTCCTCCCACAAGTAAAAAAAACACTCATTAATAATTTGGCCGATAACATCATAATATATAGGAAGCAGTGTGTGGCAATATGGCGCCGGCAAACCGCCTAGCTGCCTCCTCCGCCTTTCTGCGCTTTCCTCGCGCCTCTGGGTCGTTCTCTCGTCGATGAATACCTTCGACATTGAATGAATATGTGCCACACGTTATAAATGTAAAATTATTATAATTATTGCGTGCACGTTGCTCTACCGCCGAGCCACCTGTCCCAGATTGTAATAATTAGCGAGAAGTTACTGAGCGTTCAATCAAAGTCCCCGTGACATCTCCGGGAAAGTAGGCCACACGTGCGCTGTGATTATAGCCGATGTGTTAACATGAACCCCATTCACTGAATTATTGAGTGATGGCCTTTATTATACCAGCCGAGAGCCAATTGAGATTCATTATCCTACTGAGGAGGAAGACTGGCCTAATTGTAATTTGCTTAGGAGTGGTTATTGATGTTTTTACACTGTATTGTTAAAGGTAATTGTCAAATGTAGGGTTTAATCCACCTCTATTACACAATGGCCTAGCACTGCTCAATGTCTTGAATGTTACAAAAGTTTAGATTTTAGTTTTGCTAATTGTAATCCTTTGTTACCGTCAGCATCACAGCACGAGTATATTTTATATGCATTTTGGAAATATGCAGCTAGCAGTGCATCACTCTGACATACGGAACTGCTATGGTAGATTACATCATAGAAATATTTCTGGGACATTCTTATCCAGGCAAAACTCGTTAATTCATTATTAGTATCCTGTACAGGGTCATGGTCAACCGGAGCCTATCCCGGCAGACTGAGGCGCAAACAGGGCTATACCCAGCATGGCACGCCAATCCATCGCAGGGTAACAACGGGGCCAATATAATCAGGCCACTTAACCTAACCAGCAGCAGCAGGGTATCTTTGAACTGTGGTAGAAAACCGGAATACGTGGCGAAAACCTGCGCGGACACGCGGAGAGAAACCACAAACCCCACACCAGAAAGGCGGCAACTTAGTCGGTATTCGAACCGGGGTCCTTGTTGCTGTGAGGCGGGATGAACACATGGGCTTAGACAGCGTCACTGTTGACTCAATGTCACTTTATCAGACGTCGCCAGTCGAGGCCAGAAGACTTTGTTTTGGGGGTTGGGGGAGAGACAGAATATTCAAGGCCCCTTTTTGATGCTCATTCAATTTGCCGCTGACAAGTCGATAACTGGTGACGCTGAACAGGTCTCATTGGCTTATTGCGACTGAAAACGACAGGCTGTTTGCAGCCGCGGAACGGACAGAGGTGCCTTGCAACGATTCTTACAATTATCTGGGTCATACGTGCGCGTTTGTGGTAGTCGTGGGATTATATTGCGAGTTGAAATTTAGATAATTGATTCGCGGGGTGACGGTTGTTATTTTGTTCCCCGCCGTCTGTCTCGCACAAAAATGTGTTTATTTGGTTTCGTACAAAGCAATCATTTTGGACGAATTTGATTATCGTACTGATGTAGGTTTTCACGGCTCGATTCGTGATGGTTGCCCTTCAGAGCTGCTCTTTCGGAATAGCCTGGTCGAGTGCTCTCCCTCCCACGCCTGATGATGTTACCAACGTGGGTGGCGAAACGTCGCGAGTTAGAGAGGGGAGCTCGCTCGACACGGACATCCCGAATATGACTAGCGTTTCGCCGTCACAATCAACCATTCCTTTACCATAATAAATACGGATCTTATTATCCCAGTATATTCTCACCTGGTCTAAAACAAAGTTTTCGACAATAGCAATCGAAAAGCCAAACCGTTCGCGCGTGTAAGGGTGAAACAAAAATTCCTGATTAAAAATCGCGTTAATATACCGTCCGTATTGACGGGCGCGGCACAAATTGCCTCGTTAGAACGGCATGATTTTTCACTGTGTTCAAAAAAAAGCTGGGCTCCAGATTGCCATTGCCATGGCAACCGTACATCCCATGATGTCATCGGCTGCTCCAGGGCATTGCAACGTAGCAGCCGAAGAGAAGGGAGGGAAAGCGAGGCGCCTGGTGCGTGCGTGGGAATTGTTAGATTGCCGAGCGTCGCGTCAAAAGGAGACGAACTCAAAATGCGAGGCAAGAAGCGCGTGGATTTAAAACGAATTCTCGAATTTCGGTCAGGTTCTCAGAGCGGTTTGAAGATGCCCCATGTTTCGTCGCAGCAAAATTGACACTTGTTTGCTGTCCGTTTAAAGCAAACACAAGCTTCACGCAAATATAAAGACCCCCTTCCTCCCCCCGTATAGCTGTAACTGACTGGAGGGTCAAGTGCCGTTAGTGAGCGCCTATAAAGGCCGGCACGGCACACTTAATGGGTTGGGTAGCAAGGATCACGCCCGACCGCCTTTGTCTTCCTAGTGGCGAAACACTCCCCCAAACTACAAAGACCCCCCCCCCTCACATTATACCGTTCTCTCCCCTCCGTCCCTCATTACCCCCCCGCCCCCCAACAAGACAAAGACAAAGTTCCCCGTATAGTGCTGCACAAGGGCCGCGGAGAGAACGGCACGTCAACAACGACCGGAGAAAAAAAATCAACAAATAATTAAAAAAAACAAAGCATTTTTTTTGTTTAATTATTAGGGCTGCTTCGAATACAAGTAGTGCTAATATTCTGACATTGAATCGAAAGTAACACCCTTCGGAAAGGTGACGTCGCATCAATATTTATTAGCATCCGGGGCGCTCCGGCCTCCGTGTCTGTCGGTCTCTCTCGCTCTCTAAGCAAGGACGGTATTTATTGAGGCCACTCTCGAAGTGACGAGCGCTCTCGATGCGAATTAAGCGTGGCATAATTGAGTGGGTTTTCGCCTGGCACTCCGGTTTCTTACCACAGTCCAAGGACATGCTGCTGCATCGGTTAATTGGCCTGCGGACTAAATTGCCCCCCGGTCTAACTTGCCCACCGGTGCCCTGTGACGGCCTGGCGTCCGATCCTGGGTATAGCCCTAGCCTTGCGCACTGTGTCTGCCGGGATAGGCTTCGGCTCACTGCAACCCTGTGCAGGATTAAACTGTTTCTGACAATGGATGGAGCATGTCTTCGGAATGTGGGAGGAAACCGGAGTTTCCGGAGAAAACCCACGCGGGCACACGGGGAGAACAAACTCCACACAGAAATGCACCCGAGACCGGGATTCGAACCCAGGTACTTCATGCTGTGAGGCGGCAGCGCCACTCAGTGTGCCAAACCTACGAAGCGGAACAATTAATTTATTGAAATGTATTTCTGGCAACGTGAGGAGCACAGAAATCCGGGACAACCTCAGAGTAGAGTCGCTGCTCCTTCGGATTGAGAGGAGCCAGTTGAGGTGGTTCGGTATCTGGTAAGGATGCCGCCTGGAAGGCTCCCCCGGGAAGTCTACCAGGCACGGCCCACTGGGCGGAGACCTAGAGGCCGACCCAGGACCCGCTGGAGGGATTATATCCTTCGGCTGGCCTAGGAACGCCTGGGAATGCCCCAGGAAGAGCTGGAATCTGTTGCTGAGGAAAGGGATGTCTGTTCCACTCTCCTTGGACTGCTGCCACCGCGACCCTCACCACGACAAGCGGTTTAGAAAATTGATGTATTTCTGGCTGTTTATACAATCTCCGTAGGAGGTCTGGGAATGAGCGAACATATGAGAGTCATAGCAAGAGAAGGCGTTTGGTGGTGGAGGTATTGCTTTGTCAAGAGACAGCCTAAGGACCGGGCGGCTTTAAATTATCCGGCAACTGTCCTTTGGCGCCGTGGGGTGCTGCTGAGCAGTGACTGCTTTAGACGGTCAATCAGTCCGTTTGTATATAAGCTCGAAGGAACCGTTGAGATATGTAGCTCTTTTTAACAGTTGTCCAGCGGCGTGATGTAAGAAAATGACAACATCTCAGGGCACCGGGGGCAGTTTAGTCAGGACAAATAGCCTAGGAAGAATGTCTTTGGACTGTGGGAAGAAACCGGAGTTGTCATCATCTTTGTCAGAAACCCCTTAATCCTGTACAGGGTCGCGGTGAGCCGGAGCCTATCCCGGCTGACACAGGGCGCAAGGCAGAGCTATACTCAGGATAGGACGCCAGTCCATCACAGGGCACTGGGGGCAATTTATACAGCAGGTCAATTAACCTATGTAGCAGCATGTATTTGGACTGTGGGAGGAAACCGGAGTTCCCAGCGAAAACCCACGGGGAGAACAAACTCGACACCAGAAAGGTACCTGAGGCGAGAATCGAACCCAGGAGCTTCTTGCTGTGAGGCGGCAACGTTACTATCGTAAGAAGAGATGGTTAGACGCGGGATAACTGAACCGTTGAAGGTAACAGCGCAGGATTAACCCATCCTCACGTTGTTAAGGCGCCGAAACCCACTTCGTGCAATTATTGAACAACCGCTCGCCACACAATCATTTTCCGAAAAGAGATCCCAGGTGCCAGGGGAGAGAAGTATGCGCAATTCCTCCTCGTGAGAAGAGAGAGCGAGTGAAGCGAATCCCACGGGATATCGCCGCGTATTAAGGATATTAAAATGACACCGCGGGATGCTATATATAAAAAAATCGAGACAAATCCTGAAAGCTCAAAGGGCGCTGGGTCATCTCGTATGAGTTTTAACATCCTAATAGGATCCTAAAGGTCTGCTTTCTGGAATCCAACACTCGGCCTCTCCCGCCGAGAAAAGAAAGCACCTTGTTTGAATTTGCATATACTTATTTATTTCTAAAGTAAATTTACTTCATCCCCCACCCCTTTCGCCAGTGACCCTGGAGGCTGAGAGATTTGCATGCCTTTGGGGGGAATCATTAGTTCCATTTGAGTCTCTCTCCAGTTGCAGGACACCCGACACCCGCGGGGTCACGTTCTCTACACGGTACCGCGCATACTGAGACCCTGCCACTGATACCGCGGTGAGTAGCGCTGCCGCCTCACAGCAAGAAAGCCCCCGGTTCCATTCCCGGCTCGGGTGCCTTTCTTCGAATTCGATTCGAATCTCCGAAGCGCGATGGTTATATGACAGTTTCCCATTGCAACAAGTTCTTCTTTAGTTGCAGACAGCCCTTCTACATTTAGAGATAATAGTCAGTGCTGGCCTTAAAGGCGGCGGGCATTGGCCTCTCTTCTTGCTCCAGACTGAGGGGCTTCTGGCATCTGTTGAGCTTCTGGACATCGTTGTCTTTCAGCTCCTCGGCTTAGAAGTGTTTGGTAGAATTTGCAGGTAATACCAAGTATTACTTGACAGGGATCGCGACGTGAACGCTTCTACCTTGATCCTTTCTGTGTGGAGTTTGCATTTTCTCCCCGTGTCCGCGTGGGTTTTCACCGGGCACTGCGGTTTCCTCCCACACAGTCCAAAGACATTCTGCTGCATAGGTCAATTGGCCTGCTGACTAAATTGCCCCCGGTGTCCTGTAATGGACTGGCGTTTCATTTTGGGTATAGCCCTGCCTTGTGTCCTGTGGCTGCCGGGATAGGCCCCCGGCTCACCGCGACCCAGCCAATGCGAATTCTAAAATTTCCCTGAAACCGAACTTACAAATACACACACAACGTGAGCTTTCAATAATGAATTACAACAACAATAGTTTAGTAACCTCGTGGTTGTCTTTTTGCTTCATTGCTTTGACGTTAGAGTTCGAGAGAAACGCGGCCACTAAACCTATTGCCAATCAGGGGCTAATCTTAATGGATCATTGCCGTGAGAAGACATCTCAACAATTTGGAATGATGCCTCCAATCCCGCAGTGGAACCCAGGAAACACGATGTACTTAGTCATACTGGCGTGGAATGGGGTTTCTTGAATTACGACATTAGAGTCACGATGGTAGATGTGGCTTCGAAGTCACATTGCCAAGGCACGGGCTATGGCACCATTAAAATGTCGGGCCCAGGACGTTTTATGTAATCCTGTTAAAATGCGCGTAAAATAGTTTCCAGAAAAGAAATAATAATAATAATAATATAGCCGAACAGACAGTGCCAGAGTGGCTGATGACATCACCAACCGCGATGGGTGTTCGTGGCATTCCAGCGAGTGTGACCCATTTAAAAGATTTGACGAGTGTTACTCGACGGTTGCTCTTCAGATACATAGAGAGATGTTTGTTATTACAGCAGAAAGATACCCGGTGAGCTTGCAAGCTCTCCCTCGCGACGTTTTGCGTCCGACGTTGGAAGCATCGTCAGGCGTTTGAGTGTGCGGCTGAGTTACATGTCCTGTGTCCGCGTGGCACCCGAGCATTTATAGAGCGCCTTTCACCCAAGGGTCGCAAAGCGCTGCACAAGGCTGTGGAGAGAAGGGCATGTCAACAACGTAAACGCAGATTAACTGAGAGTCATGAATGAATAACCTAACTGCAAAATTAAAATAATAATTGTGGATGTCATCATTGCGTATTTTTTAAACTAAGGCGTTTTTTACACATTGGCCTTGCTCTACAAAAAATAATCCCGCACAGAATTAGCCGACAGCAGGACTCCGTGTTTACGAGCAGACAAGGTATAAAACAGACGAGACATATTTCCTGAGAAAAATGCGAGATGGGATTTGTTGAATTCCTGCATCGAGTTGTTGCAAGTTTGATTGATTTTTCCACGAGCATTCGACTCCATAAATGGGGAGAAATGCAGATTCCTGGTCACCGTCCCCCTCCACAACTGCTGTAGCCTTGGATAAAAACGTTGTGTTTTGTTACGTTTACGAGGCTTGGTCCAAGTTGTTTGCAAATGACGGCATGAAAAAACGTGGCTTTTAGAGGTTTTTTTTATTCTTAGAAAATCATATGCTCGCTCCAATGAGCAATAGGGCAGTGTGAAGTTCCCAATGTACTGATGTAGGTTTTTCATATTTATGTGACCCCCATTACATTTTCTTAGACTTAATATTTTCGTACACTAAAGGGGTGTGCAAGTGTAATGTGAGCAATATGAAAAGGACACGTGTAAACGTTATTAATCTGACATGAACTAGTAAGGGTTATTTAAAACAGAAATTAATGAGCAAAGGAAAAAACAAGGGTCAATTAAGTGAGGGTCACAAGACATCTGGACCACCCTGTGAGTCAAGCGGCCCAACCGCAGCACCTGGACAGATGCATTAGTGGAAGCTTATTTTAAAGCATTTTAATAATCTGTACTTTTCTGTTCAAATTGCACAGCTGAATTTTGTGCTGTGCAATTGAAGGTCACTCCTGTGCATTTAAAAGTAATCTAATTAAAGTGGTTTGTGCATATTTGCTTAACGTTTTAAAACAATTCCATTTCGACGCGAGCACTCTCCCTGTTTTGATTTGTCCGTTTAATGCGAGTCTTTTTTTTTTTAACGCGTCCATCCCTCTCTCACTTAGGAGAATGATTATTTGTCACTTAGCGATCCTTTCAGTTTCGCTTAAACATCACTCTGCAGGCGACGGCAGAGATTCGTGACAAGGGTAAATTGAGGCGCGCATCAAGGCGAAGGAGAGCGAGTGCTCGAGGCGCGCAAACCATCACTCGCCAACTCCTCGGTAACCACGTGCGGGCCGAGGCGCGGGTTAATTCCGCAATAATTACCCCGCGGAATGGGAGCTGTCCCGCGCCTTCAGCATTAGCGCCACGGGTGGAGCAGCGATTTTATAAGTGTGGGGGGGTTCTAGGGGGTGGAATGTGAGCACCGCAACCCCCACCCCCGCCTTTGAGCCCCCGCACGTACCGTACTTCAACCGTTTGCTCTTCCCGCCCTGGCCTAGTGGGTTGGTCAAATGGCTGTGATTGGCCGGATGGCCGTTCGATCAATCTAAGCTGACCGATAGGTTTTCACGTGTTGGGAACTGAGTTTCGTTTCATCACACTTACCCACTGATATGAGATTACCTCAGGAAAAAGTGGGGGGGGGGATGGAATCATGTTTCTGTGAAAGTGCGGGTGTCGCAAGACCCGTAACAATGTTTACACATCACGCTAGGTGCTCATTTGACGCTGAGTTGATCTCGGGGACATGTTCGGGAAATCGTCACTGGTGTTGACCGTTAGCGGGAATCGAACTCGGGTGGCCAGGGTTTGTAGCGCGGCGCGCTAACCGCTGCGCCACCGCTCGCTCCCCACACGCACACAGCTACCGGAGTGTAAGACGCACCCGCACATTTGATTTCAAGCACAGGGGGGGAAATCTCGAATTATAATCCAGCAGAATACTCCATCGTTTTTTAAACCAAAGAAAGAATACACTTGTCTGTAAGGACTGTAGTTCATTAAATTCATTTAAACGATGAGAATGAACACAGAATGCTTTGCTCCTGCACGACAATGCACTTGGCATCTAGTCTATCCAGGAAGGTTTCTTGTTAATAAACGATTACACAAGTACTCCATGTAGGGCATGCAAACATACACACACAGCCATTCCAACACATGTCATATTAATCCAATCTGCTTAGCCGAAGGCTAATAGAATTGGATATTTTTTTATTATTATAATGCAGCGTGAATTAAAAACATGTTTTTATATATATATAAATCTCGTTAGGCTTTTCTCCCCCGCTCTGTCCTTGCGAGCGTCGTTTAATGCAATCGACTGCGCGTACAACAAACGCGTGTTAAATATTAATGTGCAAAACATTATTTTTCACCGATGCAAAGGACTGTGAGAGTCGGCGTGTGGTCTGCGCTCCGTGTCACTACTCCGGCTTCTTAGCGGCGGTTAAGCGACGCCACTCGCCACTTACGTTTTCAAACATGCATTTAGGTCTCTATGTTAGTCTATGGGTCCCTGTGTTCGTCTATGGGTTCCTATCGTAGCCTATGGATTCCGATGCAATAATAAACATAATACACATCTAACACGAAGGCTTTCATGACCAATGTTATCCATAGTCTAGCTTTTCTTATAAGTTAGGTCTTTTATACGTGACCTAACTCATAAGAAGAGCTAGACTATAGATAATACACATCTATCTATCTATCTGAGTCTGTGGGTCCCTATGTTCGTCTGTGGGTCCATTTTTAGTCTGTGGGTCCCTGTGTATGGAACCTTGTGTTAGGTCACCGTGTTAGTCTATGGGTCTCCTTGTTAGTCTATGAATCGCTGTGTTAGTCCGAGGGTCTCTATGGGTTGGTGTGCATTCTACGACCCACCGGAGCTCCCTCGCAAGGCAACTGTGCCTGATCCTCTCTCTATTTCTGCTTTAACGTTTCTCGTCAACACCTTTTGACCGTACCTCACCACCGTGATCGGTGCGGGTTAGTGAGGTGGCTACTTCAGAACGGGTCGAATATTCCTGACCACCAACGTCAGCCGTGGCGTGGAGTTGAACACAGGTCACTGGGTTCTTGGCGATAATCAGATCGCTGCCAATCCACACTACCTCACCTTACTTGGCTTATTTAATCTCTTTACCCATCCCACGTATGCGTGATAACAATGAAATCAATCCACATACCGGGTCAAACAATCTTGAGTTCATCACCCACGCTAAGTGTCAGAATCGACGGTCTAGCCGAGGAGTGCATTGGATTCGAGATGATGTCGGTCGTGGAGACGCAGCGACGAAATCGGCTCGTGTGCAGGTGGCTGGGTTGGATTGTGAGAGGTGGTGTGGTGGCTTGGCAATGCCTTCATCCAGCAGTGGATTGACCACGGCCGGTGATAATGATGATGATTTTGTACTCATAGTGCCGTGTTACTCTGTCAGTATTGTCAAATGAAGAGCCCTACTCTTGTACGCAAGAGATTACGAATTTCTCAACAGAATTTAAATCTGAGCCAGGCATCTGTTTCACCGAATCTGCGACTAAAGGAAGGCACCTGGTACACTTAAATAATAGAGTGACCAGTGTGCGGGATAACAGTGATATCAATCCACATTATAGATTACGAATCTTTAATTCATTATCCATGCTAATAGGGGGATTAGAGGCGACGTGAGCGTGCTCCGTGGCGGCGTACAAATCTGTTCATGTTTCCCTTTTCATACGCGTCAAATAAAAATCAATAGAGCGGTGTGCCAAATTAAGTCCTCACGCACACTTTATCATCAGCGGAGTGACTTTATGTATGTTCCGTCATTAATCAAATACCAATAACACACAGTGTCCCTGCCATTCGGTGGCTGACAAGGCGGGCCTATCACTCACAGTCAAGTGAAGGACTACATTATAAAGTAGCCGATTTACTGTCAGCCTGCTTGAGCTGTATACCACTGGTATACACAATCCAAATGGTAAGCTGTAATTGTCTATGAACACCTTTTTGCCAGTGTACAGATAATGTAAAAAATATACAAGTTTTTACCTTTTCTGGCAATGAGACCAGTGTTAATATCTGAAAAACACCAAATGGACACTTTTTTTTACAAAGGGTCTAGTTGGCAAGAAGCCACACGTGCTTGTGGCAAATACTTGCAAACAAAATGCTATGATATTACATTATCGGTAAGCTATGATGTTTATTGAAACTAAATGAGTCAGCAGGCCAATTAACCTATGCAGCAGCATGTCTTTGGACTGTGACACGGTGAATAGCGTTGCCGCCTCACAGCAAGAATACTCAGGTTCGAATCCCGGCTCGGGTGCCTTTCTGTGCCGAGTTTGCATGTTCTCCCCGTGTCCTCGTGGGGTTTTTGCCGGGCACTCCGGTTTCCTCCCGCAGTCCAAAGACATGCTGCTGCATAGGTTAATTGGCCTGCAGACTAAATTGCCCGCGGTGCCCTGTGATGGACTAGCGTCCCATCTGGGTATATCCCTGCCTTGCGCCCTATGTCTGCCGGGATAGGCTCCGGCTCACCGCAACCCCACACAGGATTAAGCGGTTTCTGACAATGGATGGATGGATAGTTGCGACGTATAATTTACTGGTCTTCTTCTTCTTTGCGATTCTTCAAAGCACGACGGTCAGCTTCTGGACATCGTTGTCTTTCAGCTCGGCTTCGAAGTGTTTGGTAGAATTCGCAGGCAACACCAAGTATTACCTGACAGGGATCGCGACGTGAACGCTTCTACCTTGACCCCCAATTTACTGGTAGGAGTCTGCCTTCGAGAGGCCGTCGAAATTTCACAACTTGCTGGCCCGATGGTGGCAGCTGCCAGCGGCGAGGAGAAGAAAAAAACCAGATTGCCTAATCAATCCGGTGTTTCTGAAAGCCTGACCAGGGATAAAATTGAGTTCGGGCTAAAGGTTATGAACAGGGAACGTGATAGCGGTAGTTTCATCACAGCGGGATCACAGCCGGAATGAGCCCTTTTAATTGAAAGTCGGGCAGCTGTCCCAGAGAAGCTGCTGCTTGTGAGGACCCAGCGAGGGGGCCCTCCCGCAGTAAATTAAACATTGAAATTGCAGACCAATTAATCAATTGACCCATTAACCCGCCGCACGTGTTTGGTGTGAAACACTAGCAGAACACTGGTTCTCAAACATCCCCCCCCCATCGGCTCACCTCTAAATCCCCACTGCTTCTCAACACTCACAGGTGGTTGGGGGGTGAGGGGGTCTTCAGCAGCTTCAGAGTTCAAATAATAATATCAATTTATATAGCGCCTTTCACCCGAGGGTCACAAAGCGCTGTACAAGGGCATGTCAATAACGAAAGAAAAGACAAGCAATAAAAACCAAAGCAACAGAAAATAAATTATTAAGGCTGCTTCGAATATACTGAAAGGTCGTGAAACTGGCAATCTTAAGAGCGGCAAAAATCTGCCAGCGTCCCCTAAGATGGCCGTCACTTCCTTGAAGACAAACCCTCGTTGTGCACAGACAGATCTTTTTCATATCGATTCTTCGAAGCGTGATGGTTACATGACAGTTTCCCATTTCTTTACACAGTTCTTTGCATTAGTATTGAACTCTGCAAGGTCTTTTGAGCTGCAGAGGTTGGGTAGTAGAGCGCAGACAAGGCAGTGCTCCATAGTATGGTCTGCTTCTCCACATTCACAGGTGGTTGGGCCGGTCTTGTAGCCCCATCTGACCAAAGCAGCTTTTGATCGTCCCGTTCTAGTTCTCAGGCGGTTGAGTGTCTTCCACTGAATCCATGGTGCTTCTGAGCCAGGAGGGAGGTCTTCAGCATAGACAGATGGTTTGTTATTACAGCAGAAAACACCACGTGAGCTTGCAAGCTCTGCGAGCGGGAGTTTAGCCCGTCATTCTTCAGGGGTCGGTAAAACGATTACCACTTTGTAAGGGAGTAAACAGTACACGGTGTCTCAGCCCGTAGCTTGGCTTGCCCAGCTTGTACACGGTGTCTCAGCCCGTGGCTTGGCTTGCCCAGCTTGTACACGGTGTCTCAGCCCGTAGCGCGGCTTGCCCAGCTTGTAGCTGTGAGGACCCGGCTCGCGCACAGATCTTGAATAAGCTGCTGTCATTGTCAAGGATGCTCGTGAAAGTCCTGTTCTCTATACCGGCGCAGAAGCCCCAGTCACCGCCGGAGGTTCAGAAAACAGCGGGCGGACACCGTGGAAGCGGGCGAATGATACGGCAGCATTCTGTTTAGACTACTGGACCTTTTTTGCCGTTGTACAAATAATGTAGAATATATGAGAAGGATCAATGCATTATCATAGCATTCATTTGCATGTTTTTGCCACAAGCATGTGTGGCTGCTTGCGAACTGTAACCTTTGCAAAAAGTTGTCCATTTAGTGTTTAAAGATTTTCATACTTTTTCTCATTGCCGGAAAGGGTTAAACCTCGTATATTCTACAGCATTCTGTTTGTTGGAAACTGGTCTGCTTGTGGCTGCCGTGCTGATGGTTATGTCATCATTCGTCACTTGAATACCTACCTCTCTGTGATAATAGCGCCTTCGTGTACGGGGGTCGCCATATCGGGCACTCTGAGCCGAGTTTCCAACTTCCAAGTACTTATTCTGATGTATGTGTTTGTTTTGCTGTGCCAAGCAATGCGAGGAGCGGTGCCTCGGTGGTGGGCGCGCTGTGCTACAAACCTGGCCACCCGAGTTCGAATTCCGCTCACGGTCAACACCAGTGACGATTTTATTGAACCGGTCATGGGCCTCCCCTAGGTCGACTCGGCCTCAAATGAGTACCTAGTGCGGTGTGTAAACATTGCCACCGAGGAGACAAAATCGGGCCGGCGTGGTGCTGGTCACCCTCCTCCTCGTGTGCCGTGTCGACCGTCATAGCTGCTCGCTAACGGCACTTGACCCTACAGTCTGTTAAGGCTATACGGGGGAACTTTGTCTTTGTATAAGCATCGTCAGCTCACATTGCGTGTGGTCATAACCGCCCTGCGGGTTGTCTGGCTTAGCTGCAGATCTTGAAAGCTTTGAGCTATTGTATATCTAGATATTGTTTTGTATTTATGAAGCGCTCTCTTCCACGTACAGGATTAGCCTCTGATGATAATGGCAGGGTGATTGTGTGTGTGTGTGGCGCGCTGTTTTCCTAGGCCTCCACTAGGTCGACCTGAGTCGACCTAGTGGAGGCCTAGGACCGGTTCAGATATTCGCCACTGTTATTGGTCGTGAGCGGGGATCGAACTCTGGTAAGCGGGTTAACAGCTAACCGCTACACCACCGCTCCCAATTTAGGTCGACTAATCTCCAATCAGCGAGACAAAATCGACCAGGCGTGGTGCTGGCCACCCACCCCCTCAGGCGTCGTTCCGGCCTATATAGGTACTGGCTCACAGAACTTGCTCCACCAGTCTGTTAAGGCTATACGGGGGATCTTTGTCTTTGTTTCTCAGACGCCGCTGAGTGTGTGTCTCTGTGAGACCCAGGTTGCTCCGGCGTCAAAGGCTCGTGAATTGCTCCTGCAGCCGCCTGCTCTTCCCAAAGAGCATCACTCCTCCTCCGCCTCCCATCTCTTAGTTGGAACGATTGTTGCATCGCACGAATCCCCCACCCAGGGCTTGCACGCTCACTGGGTATTTGCCGTTGTAACAGTAAACATCTCTCTCTCTCACCGCTGGTTTGCCCCTGCCGTTGACGCGGGCCGTCTGCTTGTACAGTACTGTCAGGCGCCACCAGAGGCCGCTATCCGTGGCAGCAAACTCGAGCGCCGCGCTTCTGGTTCACAAAGCGGCGGCTGCTGCAGATGCTTCCGAATCCAGGATAGCACCGATTTTAAAGCTTGATTTTTTTTCATTCATTCCGGTTTCCTCCCACAGTCCAAAGGCATGCTGTCTCGGTTAACTGACTGTTATGATTAAATTGCCCCCGGAGCCCTGTGATGGGCTGGCGTCCTATCCTGGCTGTGGTCCTGCCTTGCGCCCTGTGTCTGCCGGGATAGACTCCGGCTCACCGCAATCCTGTACAGGATTAAGCGGTTTCTGGCAATGAATGAAGGAATGAATTATTTCCACGTGGCGACCTTCAACTCTCTCTCTTGCTGCGGCCACCAACTCCACTGCACGGTTCAGCTTGTAGTTCGCTGCCTGCCTTTCAGCAGAATATGGTCTCGGACTTGGGAACAGCCGGTTTAAATGCGCAATTAAATTACGTGAAGGCTTCTTTGTGGCGCAGTTGGTTTGTGCACGAGTGTAGAACATCTAACGCGCAGCGGTTTGAAAGCTTGCTTCTAATGGCGAGGCTGCTGCTACCCAGATTCAAACGCAGCATCTCACGGAATAATCGTGCTCTTGCAGAAATTATCATGGAATATTTTACGTCCACACGAATTAGGCAATCACCCTTCTCCCCGCCACCCCCCCTCCCCCCACCACCACCACCGCAAATGTCAGTTTGCTGAAATAGATTTCTAGTCACTTAAATAATAACTCAGTTTCGGGGAGCCCTCTGAGCCTCGGCAAAGGAACAATTTAGCTTTAAGCAAGCATCGGAGGAAGGCGCAGTTTAATATGCTGTGAATACACACGCGGCGTGACACGGGCAAATATAAACTGTACGGTGTATTATGTTGTTTACCCTGCCGTGTTTAAATACCGCCCGGAAGCCCTCTTGAATTTTTGACACGATGCAATCTTCGGTGCGAATCTCTTCATTCAAGGACGTGAGCGACGACTCCGGCACCTGCGCAGTGATAACATCTGCGCCTCACAGCAAGAAGGTCCCGGGTTCGAATCTCGGCTCGGGCGTCTTTCTGTGTGGAGTTTGTGTGTTCTCCCCCTGTTCGGCGTAGGTTTCCTCCCACAACTTAAAAAAAAACACTCATTAATTATTTGGCCGATAACATAATATATATAGGAAGCAGTGTGTGGCAATATGGCGCCGGCAACACCGCCTGGTTGCCTCCTCCGCCTCTCTACGCTTTCCTCGTTACGCCTCTGAGTCGTTCTCTCGTTGAATGAGTACCTTCGACAGTGAATGAATATGTGCCACGCGTTATAAATGTAAAATTATTATTAGAATCACCCACCGGCGGATTCTGGCGCCCCAGTGACAATCACACGCGTTCGCATCCATCCCGGGTGCCCGAATAAGCCGCCGACCGACCTCATTGTCAATTTGAACGGCGCGCGTACGTGGCAGGGCTGTGAATATTAGCCGATGTCTGAGCGTCTAATCCTCGGCGCGCTCTGATATAATGTTCTCATTCCTATTAAAACACCCCGAGAGTCCCGGGTAATCCTCGCAAGCAAAACAGAAACCGTGCATTGTTTGGGATTAGACGAGTGGCTGCCTCCTTCATCTTTGTGCCAATAACAGGCGCGCGCATCGGCCGCTCAGCAGAGAATCATCAACAGCTTTCGTATCCCACTCGGCGCGCAACGTACGGGTTAATCCATCCATCCATTTTCAGAAACCGCTTAATCCTGTACAGGGTCGCGGTGAGCCGGAGCCTATCCCGGCAGACACAGGGCGCAAGGCAGGGGTATACCGAGGATGGGACGCCAGTCCATCGCAGGGCACCTGGGGAAATTTACACAGTAGGCCAATTAACCTTCTTCTTCTTTGCGATTCTTCGAAGCACGATGGCTAGCTTCTGGACATCGTCGTCTTTCAGCTTGGCTTCGAAGTGTTTGGTAGAATTCGCAGGCAATACCAAGTACTACCTGACAGGGATCGCGACGTGAACGCTTCTACCTTGACCCCCTGACAGCATGTCTTTGGACCGTGGGAGGAAACCTGAGTGCCCGGCGAAACGTATGGGTTAATATTATTATTTACGATATTTAGAAACTGATGTGTTTTTTTTTTTATGAAAGACTAAAATCTGGTCACGGCCACGCGCAGCAGTCGAGTGAATGTTCATCACAACGTATTTAACGCGGCGGAGAGCAACGGCTTGGCAGTGGCCACAACAAAGGCGAGATGGAAATCTCCCAACTCTCGCAATATAGGATTACCGAAAAAATAAAC
>JAZEWU010000026.1:2566460-2582238 GCA_036362915.1 Geotria australis | reverse complement strand
TGTGTGTGTGTGTGAGAGAGCCCCCATGCTGTAGCGGTGTGGGAATGTCGGCTTCAATTTATCCGCAAAGTTCATTTGGCCGGGTTCCTTCACCCGCATTTGCCACCGGGTACACCTGCCAGTAAAAGCGGTGGCGCGTTGCGGCGCGGGCCACCTTGGCCGCCTTGCTGTCGGTGGGGTAAAGCGTGGGTAAATCCCACGTCTCCCAAACCCGTCTGGCCCGCGTGCCAGAATTGGATAAATAACTCGCGGTGGGGAGGAGGGACGGAGAGGGCCTTTCACACAGACGCGCATTGGCATTAGTCCTGTGTGCACGAGCCTGTATGTACAGCACTGTAGTGTGTGTGCGTGCGTGTGTGGGTGTCTGAGTGGGTGAGAGAGTGCTGCTGTGGAGGTGGGGTGCATTTGGAACAGAGTTGGTTTGGTCGGGGGGGTGAGGGATAAGGTGCAATGTGCTGTTTACTTGAGCTGGGCAGAGGCGCTTGGACCAATGGGGAACACGCTGCTCATTTGGTTTGGCCGCCGCAGCTGTCCTTTGGAGCTCCTTTTGGGATGAGCGACTGTGTTTACACAGATGTTTAGCTGCCAATGGCTCCTTTTCAGCCGCGCGAATTGTACAAGTAAGCTACTCAACGGTTTTATATATATATATTTTTCCCAATCAATAAATGCCACCGGAGTACAGTGCTTCCTTGCGAAGTACACGAGGTTAGGCAAATAAGTGGAGTGGTTCCATCGCGCGAGTAGAGGAGAATTCCTCTCGTCTTGGAGGACCTACAACGTTTTCCGTGAATTTTCCATCACTTGCGCGTGAACACAAAATTACGTAACCTTACATCCCAGTTAGATTTGAAATGTCTGCCTCATTGTGAGGCAAATCTCGATTTTGTGGGCTTGTGTTTGAAATGTTCCAAATGTTGCACGCTTCCCGCTCGACGTTGATTACGCTACCTATAATATGTTTTTCGTTTTTTCACACACACTGAGAACTAGAACGGGACGATCAAAAGATGCTTTGGTCAGATGGGGCTACAAGACCGGCCCAACCACCTGTGAATGTGGAGAAGCAGACCATACTATGGAACACTGCCTTGTCTGTGCTCTACTACCCAACCTCTGCAGCTCAAAAGACCTTGCGGAGTTCAATGAAAATGCAAGGGGCTGTGTAAGAAAATGGGAAACTGTAATTTAACATCGCGCTTCGAAGAATCGCAAAGAAGAAGAAGTGCATAACAGTATATTTACTTGTTTATTTGAAACATGTGAGCAATTCTGTGTATTTTTACTTGTTTATTTGAAAAACTAGTGCACTGCTATGTGTAAATATTTTTTTTGTTGGTTGATTTATTCTAATTTTTTTATTATTTTCGTCAAAGTGCATCTTTGTTGTGTCGCAGGAATCCCATAAAGAGCTTGCAAGCTCACTGGATATTTTTCTGCTGTAATAAACATCTATCTAGCTATGAATAAATGTGGATAGCGGAATCAAAGTGCCTCTGGGATTCATATTATCTGCATAACCATGACGGATAAGAGTTCACTAGCATTTGAAATTCACCTTTGAATGAATGTAAATTAACATGGCAGTGAAGTTAATCGGATATAAGAAATGTATACCAGTTCCAGAGGAGTCCACTTTTTTGAATGATGGATTTACCCATCAATGAAAGGATAATTAATAATTATTATGATTATTATGTGGGGAGCGGTGGCGCAGTGGTTAGCGCGCTGTGCTCCGAACCCAGCAACCCGGGTTCGATTCCGGCTCACGACCAATGTCACCAATGAGGATTTTCTGAACCGGTCCTGGGGGCTCCCCTCGGTCGACTCGGCCTCAAATGGGTACCCGGCACGGGTAATGCTTTGCCCCTCGACTACTCTAATACGCGAACATTTTGTGGATAATAGAACGGCGTTCCGCAAAACTGTACGTGAAAAATCTCAATAAGTGCCGACGAGATGAAAAATTGGGGTTAGTAGATAATAGGAATTTTCTCTGACACGTTGCTGCAGATAATACGGCTTCTATGACACTTTGCTGCAGATAATAGGGCTTCGGATAAGAGGGGTCGACCTTTGATGTCAACATACTATTTGTGACCCTATGTGAACCGAGTGCAATCCTGGCCAAAACGGATCACTATTGACATCTGTCTTAAACTGTTATTACATAGTTTATTCGTGACGGCACACCCGCACCTGTGAATCATCCGTACGAGTGGGCGTTTGTGAATCGTCGAATTATGAGTTCCCACGTTTCAAATCTGAAAACCTGTTTTTATGGCAACGTAGGCAACCGAAAACCACAAAGTCCCCTCTGCTTTACAACCGTTTTGGTCACCCCATCGCTCCTGCAAGAGAGATAATGGCATCTTGGAGATCTCTAACCTTGACAAAAAGGGCACGAAAGTGAATCGGCACTTTGCACACCGGCTCAGTGGGCACAGTTTAAAAAGACATTTCACATTTTTTTGCTGACAAATCTTGAATAATTGCTACATTAACATTGCATGTGCTAAACATTGATTTTTTTTCAGCCCTTTATCAATACACTTGTTTACGAAGGCCTCCCCGTCATACCGTGTCAATCAGTGGAGTTATTTAACCATTCTTCACTACGATAGTCATTGCTGGTTGGTAAAGGAGGCGTGTGGGGGGGTGGGGCAGGGCTGGTTCAGATATCGGTCGCCACTGATGTTAGCTGTGGCCGGAAATCCAACTCAGGTTTTGGCGTTCGTACAACAAGTCGCTAACCACAGTCCCACAGCTCCCACCTTAACCTTGAAGCAACTGCGAAACCGCAAACATTGGTTAATAATACACCATCGGCATTTCCCCGTGTAGCGTTTGTGCTTCACGGTGTTATAGTGACGGAGCCGTCTTCCAGTGAGTTCTAAACAGCACTGAGTGCAGCCCGTGTGGCGTGATGGCTGCTGGGGAGCGGTGGTCCAGTGGTTAGCGCGCTGGGCTACGAATCTGGGGACCCGAGTTCGAATCCCGCTCACGGCCAACACCAGTGACGATTTTCTGAAGCCGGTCCTGGGCCTCCCCTAGGTCGATTCAGCCTCAAATTAGTACCTAGTGCGGTGTGTAAACATCGCCACTAGGTCACCCACCCCCTCGTGCGCCGTGTCGACCTTCATAGGTGCTCGTTAACGGCACTTGCCCCAACAGTCTGTTAAGGCTATACGGGGGATATTTGTCTTTGGTGGCAGCCGTTCACACGCTGCTCTACAAACCCGGTGACCTGAGTTCGAATCCTGACCACGTCCGCCAATGTAAGTGGTGTTTTGGCCCGTTAGCGCATCCCCCCCCCCTCCGAATCGACCGGGCTCTAAGTGAATACCTGGCGTGAGCGCTATAGCATACCAAAGGCAGTCGGCGGATGTGGTGCTGCCCGGTCTTGCCATTGTACAGGGGAGGGGCTATACCGCGCACCTTTGTCTTTGTGAGCTACGTGTGTGTGTATGTGTGGAGAGAGGTAGGGTAGCGCTCAGCTTGCTGGACTGTGAGCCCGGCGACCCGAGTTTGATTCCCGCTCAGTGAAGATTTTTTTTTTTTTAAACCGGTCCTGGGCCTTCCCTAGATCCACTCATCCTCAAATTAGTACCCGGTCCATCCATCCATTTTCAGAAACAGCTTAATCCTGTACAGGGTCGCGGTGAGCCGGAGCCTATCCCGGTAGACAAAGGGCGCAAGGCAGGTGTACGAGGGAGACCAAGCCAGCCAGCAGTGGTGCTGGCCACCCACCCCCTCTAGTGCCTTCTTCGGTGCGACTCGTTGACAGCACTTGCCCCAACAGTCTGCTCTTCTTCTTTTTTGTGATTCGTCGAAGCACGATGGTCAGCCTCTGGACATCGTTGTCATTCAGCTCGGCCTCGAAGTGTTTGGTAGAATTCGCAGGCAAGACCAACTATTACCTGACAGGGATCGCGACGTGAACGCTTCTACCTTGACCCCCAACAGTCTGCTAAGGCTATACTGAGGGCTCTTTTCTCTTTGAGGTGCGAGAGGGGAATGCGCGCAGAGTGCTTTGCGAGCTGTTTCATGACTGGCTGCGTGTGCGTTATCGAGTGCGTCCGTGTGCCAGTGCTGTTGACGTCAATTGGTCGTGATGTCAGCGAATGCTCGTTTATCCTGTTGTAAACTTGTAGAGGCACAAAAGATAAACAAAAAGTTTAGGTGTCTGCCAAGTGTTGACTTTTTTTATTGTTTTGTGACCGAATAATCATTTTGAAATTATATGATTGCATATCCACGCATTCTTTTATTACGGTAATGCCGTGTAGTATAGATACGTGTGTAACGAGCCAATGCGAAGATTAGTAATGTTGTGAAAATTGCTCTCGAGAGCTGTCCTTTTGGGATATCTTTGTCGTGCGTCTCTTAGTTATAGTAAATGCCCAAGACGATAAAATTCGTTGTATTTATTTAGTACGTATAAGCCGTCAAAATTGGACTCATGCAGTGTCGTTTAATTTCAGAGTAGCGCTGAATTGAGCAATACAACATTGCAGCTCGAGTACTGTATACAGCCTATAATTAAGGCAGATCCTCAAGAGCGGTGAGTGGATGGTCGCAGTCATCAGTGACTTCACAAAAAACCCCGTCACGTTAATTGTGATTCTGCACTTAACTTGACAAAGCATCTGAAAATTAAACACCAGCAATCGGTCTGTCGTGCGATGAGCGTTACTCTCGTGATAATAATTACGATTTATAACGCGCCGCGTGTATTCGTTTCAATGTCGAAGGTATTCGTTCGAAGAGAGTACGAATCCGCAGAGAGGAGGGGAGGGGCAAGGCAGCCACGCGGTTAGCCGGCGCCAACACGCCAACACGCCAATCACGGCATCCTATATACTACGATGTTATCGGCTAATTGATTAAAGGGGTTTTTGTCGTGGGAGGAAACCGGAGAATCCAAAGGAAACCCACGCAGAATAATAATAATTCAATTTATATAGCGCCTTTCACCCGAGGGTCACAAAGCGCTGAATGAAACATCATGAAGGAGGGAGGAGGAAAGCTGTACATGGCTTTCCCAAAAGAGCAGTTCTTAAGAGCAATTCTTAATAGTTGTCATTTTTCGTCGGTTCCCTCCTTTCTACGACCTGTACTCACTAGCGTGGCGAAGTACGTGAGTGAGGAAGCCTTCATTCAGCAGTGGTTTCCGGAAAGGCTGTTAAAAAAAACCTGCACCTTCAGAGAGACAATTTACATCTGATCATACGGTACAAACTACTTGAAATATCAAAAGTAACTTTTTGACCCTTGTCCCCCCCTAAAATTGAATTTGTATTTTGAAGTGTGGCAGTTTTGCGCAAAATGTTATTTCGTAGTGTCTGTTCGTGAACACGTATAGTTCTGTTTTATAGTGCTTTGAAAGGTGTGGATGGAGATAAATACATTTTGAAACACCATCTGTTCATGTCGTTGGTGGAATTATAATTTTTTTAAAGGTGCAGTCTTGAATAATTCAAGTGGCATAAACTGTAATCAAATTGCATGCATTTTCATGCATGTCCCCTGAATATGTTATTTTGCTATTCGGTACATCAAAGGTTTTGTCACATGTGCAACACCTTTGATTTTATCAGGAATTAACTTAATGTTATTCTGGGTGCATTATATACCGCTCACACAATACGGTTTACACTATTCTAAGCGTTTTGATGGCCAGGATAGGTCACTTGGTCAAACATTGTAGATTTACGGCTTTAAATAAAAATCATACCGTATTCTCCAGATTATACAACCGTTCAGAAAGCAAGACGCACACCAAACGTCGGGGTCATTTCAAATAAAATTACATCTCCATAATTCGGAGAATGCTATTTGACAAATGAGAGCTGTCTTTCTGAAGATCATTATACGAAGGGACACTCGACACGGCTATCCCGGAGCAACAGCTTTGATAAACAACTATCAATTATTCCTTCAAATTATAACGCGCACATAATCATTCAATGTCGAAGGTATTTATTCAAAGAGAACGACTTAAAGAAGTGAGGCAAATTGCAGGGGCGAGCTGGTGGGGGTAGTCAAGCTATGTGGCTAGCCAGACACCGCGTCCTATATATTATGATGTTATCACCAAATTAATTAACGAGTTTTTTTAATTAGTTGCGGGAGGAAACTGGAGAACGGTAAGTTTGATCTCCCAGCCCAGCTAGCCTGTCTAGTGAATACACGCAGTGGTCATGTTACAGAGAACCTGACTCAAAATGTGGAATATTTAGGAATTTTGAAACCACTAATTTGTTTGCCAATTTCACGGAGCTCTCGGAAGCTAAGCGAGTCCTCGAATTCGATTCGATTCTTCGAAGCGTGATGGCTACACGACAGTTTCCCATTGCAACAAGTTATTATTTAGTTGCAGACAGCCCTTCAACATATAGAGATATAATAGTCAGTGCTGGCCTTAAAGGCGGCGGGCATTGGCCTCTCTTCTTGCTCCAGACTGAGGGGCTTCTGGCATCCGTTGAGCTTCTGGACATCGTTGTCTTTCAGCTCCTCGGCTTCGAAGTGTTTGGTAGAATTTGCAGGTAATACCAAGTATTACTTGACAGGGATCGCGACGTGAACGCTTCTTAAGCCTGGCTAGTGCACGGCTCGCAGGCTGTCTCGGCATGCCGGTCTCCGTAGGCCAGGGCTGCGAGACGGCGTAGAGAGTGCAAGAACGACGGTGAATTACATCCCGGTGTTATCCTCGTGCGTGCACGAGGCCTCTCTGGTTTCCTTCCACATCACACCGGGCTTTTACGACGCGCAGTCTTTGCCTTAAGATACAGCGGGGGTGGTGGTGGAAGAAAAAAACACAATCGCGCCTTATAATCCGGAGAATACGGTAATACACACTTTAAGCTGAATGGTTTTGGTTGTGTAGTGGCGCTTTTGAGTGGTTTTGGCTTCCAGGCTTCTCACCAGCCCCCCGGGGTCAGCTGTTGGACGTCGCTCCCTCGGGGGACGGGGGGGGGACGGGGGACGCGGCGCCCATTCGCACACCGACAGAGCTCGCGGCAGCCTTCCCCAAACCTCGACCTTTAACCCCGCCGAGCGGCGGATACCGGTGGTTCCTGGCGACGCACGCGTCAAGCGAGTCATCTGCACCTGTCGCACGTTTCTAATAATAATTTTACATTTATAACGCGCGCATATTCGTTCGCCGTCGAAGGTACTAATTCGACGAGAGAACGACTCGGAGGCGTAGCGAGGAAAGCGCGGAGAGGCGGAGGGTGGCAGCCAGGCGGTTCGCCGGCACCATATTGCCACACGCCGCTTCCTATATATTAGGATGTTACCGGTCAGTTACTTAACGAGTATTTTTGTTTTTTAAGTCGTGGGAGGAAACCTGAGAGCCCGGAGGAAACACACGCAGAACAGGGGGAGAGAACACGCAAACTCCACACAGAAAGGCGCCAAGGCGGGGATTGAACCTGCTCGGTCAAGACCATTCTTTCTGTGAGGCGCGGATGTTACCACTGCGCCACCCTGTCGCGCGTCACCCCCCCATCTGGGGCGGTGGTTGAGAGGGGGAGCTTGGGGCGGTTAGACCCGGCGCGCTCCAAACCGGCGCAGATCAAAGTGTCGCCCTGCTTAGCCCCGATGCGGCACACTTATCGGTCGTTGCCGCGGTTAGCCGGTAACGGCTTCCTCGGTGAGGGAGAGTCACGTTGGCCGCCCCGTCGCCTGCCACACGGAGCGGGCCTAGTCACCGGGGCCCGTTTGGCCGGACTCGCACCGCGGTGATCGGTAGCGTGCGTCGGTGAAGGCCGGGAGCATCCACGCGGGAGCATATAAAGACGGTGCAACAACGGTCGATTCTGCACTGTCCACCTGTAACAGGGTGGCGCAGTGGTAACACCTGCGCCTCACAGAAAGAATGGTCTTGCCCGAGCAGGTTCCATCCCCGCCTTGGGCGCCTTTCTGTGCGGAGTTTGTGTGTTCTCTCCCCCTGTTCTGCGTGGGTTTCCTCCGGGCTCACGGGTTTCTTCCCACAACTTAATAAAGATACTCATTAATTAACTGACTGATAGCATTCTAATATATAGGAAGCAGTGTGTGGCAATATGGCGCCGGCAAACCGCCTGGCTGCCTCCTCCGCCTCTTTGCTTTCCTCGCGCCTCTGAGTCGTTCTCTCGTCTGATGAGTACCTTCGACAGTGAATGAATATGTGCGCGTTATAAATGTAGAATTATTATTAACAGTCCCGCGGCCAGCTATGACAGCCCGGCTTGCGCGATCGGTAGTGCGCGTCGGTGAAGGTCGGCAGCGCCCAAGCGGGAGCATAGAAGGACGGTACAACACCGTCCAGCTAATGCATCCCGCGGGTCGGCCGGGACAGCGTGGCTTGGGTGGAAGCGCCGTCCACGATAAAGCTCTGCTCGGCCTTTCCGAGATCTCTGAAATAGGGCGCATTCCAAAGTGATTTGGAGAGAGTGCACACATCACGATAATTACGCAATATTTTCATTTGAAAAATAATACGTTCTGCCTTATCGCTCTCGGTTGATTAAAATGCAGCACTGTACGCGCATAGTAATGATGTCAGTTGCCGCGCATGTTTAACGTCGTAATTTCTTAATGTTCGCCGACCCGTGCCGGCGGTGGGTAAACTTGTTTTAAAGGGGCAGCCTCTGCCATTCCTCCACTGTGATCTTCTGCTTTTAAGCCTCCCGTCGCTTGGTTCGAATCCAAATGTAATGAGTTCATGGTTTTTCAGTCGGCTCACGAATGATTGCGCAACGAAAAATCATCGTGCACAATTTGTTTCTGCACTGGATTTTTTTTTTCTTATAAATTCCAGTTCGGAGAATTAAGAAAAAATCATCGGGTTGACTGCAACGCAAGGACATTACTGCAGTCGGGTGGCAGGGCGGGTTGGAAAAGTGACCCCCACTCCCCCTCCCATACTACTGCGTCGAACAGACGTCTCGTGAACGGATCTCGGGAGTTGGTTATTCAGTCCTATCGATCACCTCTGCAGGCCGGACGTGGCCACGTCACGAGATCCCAACGGATTCTCCGTCCAACCCGTTTTCTATTCGTGCGTGTGACGGCAGCCGGGCGATGTGTTCAGGAGCCCAAATGCCGACGTCGAGGTCCCGCTGGTCACGACAACAAGGGGTCGGGAGAGAGGTGGTGTCGTTTTGCGGTTTCTCCTGCGTTGGAGGAGCGTGGACTACAGTGGTTTCCCCTGTATAATAATAATACTAGCATTTATAGAGCGCCTTTTACCCGAGGGTCACAAAGCGCTGCACAAGGCTGTGGAGAGAACGGCATGTCAACAACATCAAGGCACATTAACTGAGTTAAGCGATATCGATAAATTATAGGACATAGGATATAAAGACAGGAGGAAACCGGAGAACCCGGAGGAAACCCACGCAGAACAGGGGGAGGACACACAAACTCCACACAGAACAGGCACCGAAGGCGGGAATCGAACCGCCTCGGGCAAGACCATTCTTGCTGTGAGGCGCGGATGTTACCACTGCGCCACCCTGCCGCCCAAATCCCTTACTGATAATGACGATGATCCCAATGATGCCGGCGATGATGCCATCTGTGGAATGGACTCGGGTGGGTCGCTGACGGCCGGTCATCTCGGGGCCCGTCGAGTGGCGAGGAAGCCACATCAAAGCGGGTGAGGCGGCACTCGGCTCTCGGCCGCCGTAAAAGTCCCTCCGCCAAACTTAGCGCCTGGCAACAAACACTGAAAGGATGTGGCATCACGCTCGTTTTATGTTGTGAGCCCCTTGTTTTGTTTAAGTAATGCAAGTTTTACGGTTTTGTAAGCAAACAACGCGTCGCTTGCCTGTCCCTGCCCCTAACCCACCTCTGCCAGTTAAATAAGAAGGAAAAAAAACAAGCCTTACTTCTGAGATTGAGTAACACTCATTAATGCAGGTCTTACATTATTTTAGTTCTGCTCGGAGAATGAAAGCGCTGTAATCATCGTTAATGGCAGTGTTTGCGTGTTAAGTGCATTATGAGGTCCGGTTATTGCATTCCTACCTGCCTGGATTGTACCCGCACGGACCCAAGTTCGTAATCTCGGAGCGAATGAATTCGAGCATTCTTCCCGAGCGTGAAAAAGCGCGCTATATTTGTTGCATATTTGGCTTTAATTTGATAACCGCGCTCCGGTTTATTTGTCCAGAGTTAAACACTGTTAGTGTCACTTTGAGCACGAATGCCGGAATGTTGCGTGCGGCGTACACAGTTTACGCGCGCGCTCCAAGTATGCGGGCCTTGTTTATTGTGAGAGTAATTGTCATTTGTGTGTATATATATGTCTGCAGCGGGCGAGGCACCAGCGGGGATATGTGTGTTTCGAATTACACTGACGGACAGAACGAGGAACACGTGGATTAATAATAATAACAACAACTTTACATTTATAGAGCGCACGTATTCATTCAATGTCAAAGGTACTCGTTCGACGAGAGAACGACTCAGAGGCGTAGCGAGGAAAGCGCAGAGAGGCTGGGGAGGCAGCCAGGCGGCTTGCCGGCGCCATACTGCCGCACACTGCTTCCTATATTTTATGATGTCATCGGCCAAATAATTAATGAGGTTTATTTTTAAGTTGTGGGAAGAAACCGGAGAACCCGGTGGAAACGCACGCAGAACAGGGGGAGAACACACAAACTCCACGCAGAAAGGCGCCCGAGGAGGGAATCGAACCGCCTCGGGCAAGACCATTCTTTCTGTGAGGCGCGGATGTTACCACTGCGCTACTGAACTGTTAGGAAAAGTAAGTGGTGGCTTGGGCCAGACTGATCACGCGAAGGGGTCGATGGTCAAGAGTGACAACGGAGCGACGGCTAGGGAATGGAACGCATCCTAGAATGGTCTCCACGGACCACTAGGTGGCGCTCGCGGCCAAGAATAGCGGGCCTAGAGGGCATCCACCGGGGAAGACCGAGCGGTGAAATCAGTTCGCGTGCGGGCGCCGGACGGCATATTACGCCGCCGGCTCGCGAGACCCGACGGCTGCTTGACCGACACCAGCGGATTGACCGTGGCTGCTCACGAAGCCGTCCGTGCCTCCTTTGGCGCTCGCGTGACCCGGGGCGTTTGTCCGGCGGTCACACGAGAGACCGTTGGATCGCACCGGGGGGAGAGGTGGGGTGGGAGGAGAGACCGTGAGGGGGTTTCTGCGCGAAAGACTGGCAGGAATCCCGCTCGTGGTAACCGCGAACGCGCGGCCTCCGATTTTGATTTCATGCCGCGTACTCGGTGGGTGGGGGGGGGTCTAAAGGTCACCGTCCCAAGCGTTTTTTGGATAGAACCGCCACCGTCGCCACCGCGATGCTGCTTCTCAGCGCGTTATTAATTCCTTCCAGCGTAGCGCTCGTGCGTGCCGGGCCGAGAGGCTGGCCCGAGCGGCGGCTAAAGCCCACTGTTTATTTTGCACTGTATTGTGTTGTTTGGAAAGTATGCAGCCTGAAATATTTTTAGGGTGGGTTGCGGTTTTTGCCCGTCCCCCTTGCAAAAAAAAAATCTGTTGTACTAATGTGGACTGCTGCTGCTCCTGCTGCTTGTCCCGTCTCCTGTGTTGTTTTTACGGAAAGGCTTTTTTTGTGTCGTTGCCACATTCTCCGTTGAGTTGTACTGCACTCTGTGCCGCTGTGCTGTGCTCCAAACCCAATTCGGTTGCGCACGCCGTTGAGTGGGAACCGAAGCGACTCGCGTCTGCGGGCTGCGTTGATCCTGTTACGTTCTCTCTCGTTGGGACTTGATATGACAGCCGCCGTGTTATAATAATAATTTCACATCTATAACGCGCACATATTCAATGTCGCAGGTGTTCGTTCGACGAGAGAACGACTCAGCGGCGCGAGGAAAGCGCAGAGAGGCGGGGGAGGCAGCCAGGCGGTTTTGCCGGCGCCATATTGCCACACACTGCTTCCTATGTATTATGATGTTATCGGCCAAATATGTAATGAGTGTTTTATTTGAAGTTGTGGGAGGAAACCGGAGAGCCCGGACGAACCCACGCACAACAGGGGGAGAACACACAAACTCCACACAGAAAGGTGCCCAAGGCGGGAATCGAACCTGCCTCGGGCAAGACCATTCTTTCTGTGAGGCGCCGATGTTACCAGTGCGCCACCCTGCCGCCCACAGTTAGTCGATCGGCATCTTGCATGTGGTAGGGTAAAGTGTGGGTGCTTCCACCTCTTCCCAAGACTTCCGCGTGGAAAAGTAGGCCAAATACCCGCTCGCGATTTACCTCTAGTGGCGGTTCCTCCGCCAACGGTGGCCTGAGCAAGCCCTTTCAGGCCTGCACCTTTAAACTGATTTAGTACTTTAGATAACATCCAACTGTATACGTTTTAGCCAGCTTTGAACTGTGTTGAAATACTCTGTTGCGTCATTTTTCTCTGTTGACCTGTCTTAGTGTTTGTTGTACCTTTACTGTACTGAAGTGGACGTCTGTCAGCTGTTTGACCTGGGTCAACCTTGCGAGACAGACCCGATGAACCCAGTGGCTGAAATTGTAGCTATTGACGATGATGACGGTGAAGAAAACTGCTTTACGAAAAGGAGGCATGCAGATGATGTTTTAAACACAATGACCAAATCGGACCAGACTTATGCCAGCTTTCGTAAGATCTTCTTCTTTGCGATTCTTCGAAGCACGATGCATTGGCCTCTCTTCTTGCTCCAGACTGATGGGCTTCTGGCATCTGTTGAGCTTCTGGACATCGTTGTCTTTCAGCTCCTCGGCTTAGAAGTGTTTGGTAGAATTTGCAGGTAATACCAAGTATTACTCGACAGGGATCGCGACGTGAACGCCTCTAGATAGCGGTGCGACGGGGAGATTTAAGAAATGTTGCCGATGGTTTGAACCGTGCTGTGGCCGCTACTGAGAGCCAGCTCCGGTGGGTCTGTGGGTTGCTAGACCAGGGACAAGTTCCTTATTCCACAGCAACAGCAGCAGCCCGTCTGATAATAGCATGATATTTCGGTAACGATAATCCGGGGGATTGTTGATACTGTTTTGTCAAGTGTAATTGTTAATGCAGTAACGTACAGTAAACTATCTACTTACAGGGTACGGTAAATGTTGGCGGGCGCGTAAACATTTTTTTTTTGCCCGTTGTATCGTAAACGTACAGTGATCTGGCAACGGTGTAGCAATGCTCACCGAACCGGCCGGAGTACTGTAAATAAAAAATGAGACTAAAGAAACGTGATTGATGTATTGCCCTTTATTTTACCCGATGAGAGCCCATTGAGATTCATTATCTCTTTAGTAAGGGACAGTTATTAATTTCACGATTTAATTGCGGGTAATTTTCAAATGTGGGATTTGCGCCATGACACTGACACACAAAGATAATCCTTGTTAGATAAATGATGGGATAATGAAAGCATGTCGACGTTTCAGAAGTGGTGGCGGTGGTGGTGGGGGGTTGTTTCAGTCGATTTTTATTTGAAACCCGTTCGTTAAACTAACGTATGGGGGCTACAATTAGCGGCGTGCCTAGGGAGAACCGTTGCTGGTCTTAGCCGGGGTTCTGATTCTCCGTGTGCTGGTGCATCGGCATCTGGTGTTGCCGTATTCATTCTCATTCTCAGTCTTGCACCTCAAGGCCCACTCGGCACATTTGGGTCTGGTCTCCACGGACCACGAGGGGTTGCGCTTGCGGCATTCCGAATGGTTGCGACCCACAAGTTGAGCACAGAAATCCGGGACAACCTCAGAGTAGAGTCGCTGCTCCTTCGGATTGAGAGGAGCCAGTTGAGGTGGTTCGGGCATCTGGTAAGGATGCTCCCTGGAAGGCTCCCCCGGGAAGTCTACCGGGCACGGCCCACTGGGCGGAGACCTAGAGGCCGACCCAGGACACGCTGGGTCGGGTGCCTGTCTGTGTGGAGTTCGCGTGTTCACCCCGTGTCCTCGTGGGTTTTCCTCCCACAGTAAACATGCTGCTGCATAGGTTAATCGGCTCGCAGACTAAATTGCCCTCAGTGCCCTGTGATGTACTGGCGTCCCATCCTGGGTATAGCCCTGCCTTGCGCCCTGTGACTTTCGGGATAGGCTCCGGCTCACCGCGACCCTGTACAGGATTAAGCAGTTTCTGACAACGGATGGATGGTACCACTGTGTTGCGATCTAGTGATACAAGAAATAACGCCACCCCCTCAACCCACCCTCTTCTCTGGTGATAACAGGAAGTTAGTTTATCAAATGCGGTCGTGTGGTCACACGGGTAATTAATCACAGAAGCTTCGGGAATATGATAATGACACGGGTTGAAGATGGAGTGCCACTTTGAGCCAAGGTGCAGGCTGTGATTGAATCGCTCGCGGAATTTTCTGTTTTGTTTTTGCCGCAGTAATGGAATGAAACGAAAACATCTGTCGGCTCACACCTACCCGGGTATCGACGGAGACACTTGGGCTTTATCGTGAAACACCGGATTCAGAGTTTATAATCTCACGTTCGTTATGTCGTCTGAGGTGACTGCTCTCGGGATTGTCTCGTAACAATAAATAAGTCTCTAATAAACAACTTGGGGGACAACAAACAAACACCGTTCAGCAACAACAGCAACAACCGTCTCTCCCGGCTCTCTCAGCGTGTGCTTTTTAATTCTACCTCCGTTAACGTCACGTGCGAGTTTTCTAGAATTACGATACCGGTATTCGGACGTACGCGCAAGCCAATGCAGTAAAAAATGTCATTGTTTTTGAGACTGTCCACCGTGGGACGAAGGTCTCTCCCACACTTTGTCTGACATGGGGGGGGCGGCGTTGTACGACCATACTTCACCGCTCCGGTCAATTGCGGGGTTGGCAAAGGTAGTGGGGCTCGCTTTGTGACCCTCGGGTGAAAGGCGCTCTCTAAATGCTGTTATTATTATTATTATTTGCACGTTGTGTCGGCGATGATTGAGGTTTGGATAAACGACGCGTTGAGTGTATCTCCCGCGTGCCTACAGACCCTGGTATATTCCATCGTGTTCGCGGAATCAATGAAATCAACGCGTTAATTTGCGTCGCGGCGTGCGATCGCACGTAGCGATTCTAAATAATCACCGGGCTCGTCTGCTTGTTTAGATCCGTATATCATTACGGTAACACTTTGCCCGTCACTTACACGCATACCGTATGCAGTACATTACACAAAGACAAAGATCCCCCGTATAGCCTTAACAGGCTGTAGGGTCAGCACCTCACGATGTTTATTTACATCGCGCAATGTTTACACACCGCACCAGGTACTTGTTTGAGGCCTAGTCGATCTAGGGCAGGCCCAGGCCTGGTTCAGATAATCGTCACCGGTGTTGGCTGTGAGCGGAAATTGAACTCGGATCGCCGGCTTTGCGGCACAGCGCGCTAGGCGCTACAATGCTACCACTCCCCACTAGACACGTGTACACGCACCGGCGTAATTCAATCACATATTGCATGTTGTGTACAGGGTTGTAGAACCACTAATGCACACAAATACACACAAACACACGCGCCCACTTATTGTAACTCAGAAGTGCATCTGTTTCGCCCGGGCATACATTTTTCCATGAAAAACCCTTTATTGGGAATTAATGCGCGAAATATTTTTTTCCCTCTCTCTCTCTTTGTACTCGAGCTGTATTTTGCAAATCACCGAAAGTGCACTCTGTGCGGCAACCAATTTGCGAGCGTGGTGGCGTACCGCTGAAATATCGCACGCGACGCTCGGAAATAAATGGCGGGCGTGCGCGGCAATTCTCCGAAAAACGTTTCGCACATCCAAACGCGGTAAAATAAACGAGTC
>JAZEWU010000026.1:2530031-2547239 GCA_036362915.1 Geotria australis | reverse complement strand
AAAATTAACTCGGAGATGTCATGCCCAGCTATCTGCGTTCATATTTGTCCTGCGCCGAAAATAGGCGGTGCCGCTTATAAATAGCCGGCGACATTTTTCCCCCCCCGCCCCCCACGTGCCCCCCTTGCGTTCGTCGAAGCCCGATTTGTCGGGAGCCCCGTCAAGGCGTCGTCCCCGTTTTAGGATTTGTTGATTTGCGCGTAGCCTGGGAGAGGCGGCCCGCCGCTCCGGCACACGTCGTGGGCTCTCTGTGTGACCGCTGCGGCCGTGGCGGGGAGCGGTGGCTCGGTGGTTAGCGCCGTGCCGGGCTACGAACCCGGCGGACCCGAGTTCGAATCCTGCTCGCGGCCGCCAACACCGGTGACGAATTTCTGAAACGGCCCAGGGCCTCCCCTAGGTCGACTCGGCCTCAAATGACTACCGAGTGCGGCGTGTAGTTAACATTTCCACTAGGTAAGACAAAGGCGGCCGGGCGTGGTGGTGATCACCCACCTTCCTCGTGTGCCGTGTCGACCTTCATCGGTGCTACTCGCTAACGGCACTTGACCCTGCAGTCTGTTCGGGCTATATGGGGGATCTTTGTCTTTATCTTTGCTGCTGTGGTGGCGGTGGTGGGGAGAGAACCGCGTGCCGTCGAGGCCGGTGGAGCTGAGGAGCAGCCGTGGCCCTTACGATTACTTCGTTTTTATTACGCTTGTTTTAGCCGGGAATGCACGCGATGTTTCACGACTGTTTTGCAAGGAGGGGCCCCGCTAGGTTTGCGCAGGTGGGGGTGGGAGGGTGAGCTTGATGTTGACGCAGCTGTGTGTTATCCCGATTGAGAGTTTAGTTGCAGGTAATTTTTCAGCGTCGGGATGTTGTGTATTGCTGTAGGTTTTCACTGCTCGATGTATGAGAATTGCTCTCAAGAGCGGTTTTTTGTCACAGCCGTGTCGAGCGTTTCTCCTGTCCGCTTCGTGATATTTTGACTTGGTGACATTTCGCCCTCCCGAAAGAACAGCTCTCGAGAGCATTTCCGCATTGGGATGTTTTAGCCAATACCAATTTCGTTGTATGGTGGTTTTGTAGCTATTGGAGGACACTGGGGAAACTGGAGGAAACTCATGTAGGATAGCGGGAGAATGTACAATCTCCACACACAGAAAGGCGCCCCTGCTTAGGAATCGAATCCAGGTGCTTCTTGCTGTGAGGCACGAACGTTATCACCGTACCACTGTAGTCATGGCTTCAGGTCTTTACAGTTGCTGTGAGGCGACGTTGACTTTGCACGCAGAAGACACCTCTGGTAACGATCGCTGTGGTTTAAAAGTTGGTTTTTTTCTCGTGGACGTTCCTTTGGACTTCTTTATTTTCTCTTCGGTTGTTATTTTACCCACATTTCCGCTCGAACATTAGCCGTGGTTGCACGCGAGAGAACAATCATGTCTGTTGACACGCACGAACCACCCGGGTGAATTGTACTTTAAATATTCCAAACGAGTTGAGGCGCTGGAAAAAATCGGGTCATAAATTCAGCACGCAGTGGCCAGCGCTTGTAAAAAAAAAAGATGTCACTGGCATCTCTAAAGGTCTAACCGAAAGCAGAAGCTGTAAGTTTAAGATGCCCCACAGTGGTAGCTTTACAGCCGTCAAGCTGCAACATTGCGGGATTGACTCGCGCCGATTGCCAGGGTGCGTGTGGAGCGTGATAGGAATACCCACTTGGAATTCAATTCAGTTCAACTTTATTGTCAATTCTGCCAATATGTACAGGACATGTATAGGATCGAAATTCCGTTTCTCTCAGACCCCGGTGTTGGCATATACATGGACTGGAACACAACGACAAGGTTTAAAAATACTTGGATTAAAAAAACAAAATACAATTTTTTTTTTATATTTACAAGTTAAGCTAAGCTGGGGGTTAGCTTATAAATGAAAAGTGATAATGCCATCTACAGGACGAGTAGTTAGCAGAAGGTTAGAATGTCGCAAGAAAGTGTAGTGATGCAACGAGGAAGGAGGCTGTGATAATAATAATAGCATTTATAGAGCGCCTTTCACCCGAGGGTCACAAAGCGCTGCACAAGGCTGCGGAGAGAACGACATGTCAACAACGACAGAAAAAAAAATAACTAATAAAAAACCAAAGCAACAAAAATTAAATGATTAAGGCGAATGCACTGAAAGGTCGTGAAACTGGAAATCTTAAGAGCGGCAAACATTTCCCAGCGTCCCCTAAGATGGCCGTCACTTCCTTAATGACAAACACGGAGGGAGACAGGGAGGGAGGGTGAGCGACAGGGGGTGACACAGGGACACAGAGACAGGAAGACAGAGAGACAGACACGAGGGGGTAACAATGACAATCTAAGACAATTAGAGAAACAGGGAGAGACAGGGAGAGACAGGGAGACACAGGGAGACACAGGGAGAGAGAGGGATAGACAGGGAGACACAGGGAGAGAGAGAGAGGGAGAGAGAGGGAGACACAGGGAGAGAGAGGGAGAGACAGGGAGACACAGGGAGAGAGAGGGAGACACAGGGAGACACAGGGAGAGAGAGGGAGACACAGGGAGAGAGATGGAGAGAGAGGGAGACACAGGGAGAGAGATGGAGAGAGAGGGAGAGAGGGGGAGACACGGGGAGAGAGAGGGAGAGACAGGGAGAGACAGGGAGAGAGAGAGACAGGGAAGAGAGATGGAGGGAGAGGGAGAGACAGGGATACACAGGGAGAGACAGGGAGGGAGAGACAGGGAGACACAGGGAGAGAGGTTGAGCGACAGGGGGAGACACAGGGACACAGAGACAGGAAGACAGAGAGACAGACATGGGGGGGGGAAACAGCGCCAATCTAAATTAAACAATTGCGGAATTCTCATACATGGATGGGACACACTTGCACGTGATGATGCAGGAGGGCAGGTTACAGAGACACGAGTCGGGGAGGATGGTGACCGCGGCAGGGAAACACCTCAAGCCAGATGGTGCGATCGCTTTCGAGCCGACGCGTCGGAAGGAACCACGTGTCGGCGTCGCAACAGCTGCAGGATCGGCGAAGCGGCGGGGACGTGCGCTGGCGTCGGTGACGCCGGCCGCGGCGCCGACCTCTTGACCTTGACTTGACCTCGACTTCTGTCTAAGTCATTGACGGGAGCGCAGGAGAGTGGAGGGGATTATCCGCGCGGGTGACGGTGGCGGTACCGGCTGCGAGATTTCGCTCGCGTCCTCGTCGCGTCATACGAAGCCGGGGCCTTGACGGGTTACGCAGTGGGGGCGGACCTGAATATCGGACGTTTCGCGTAGCAGAGCGTAATGATGATAATAATAATAATGTTACGTTTTTCGCGCGCACGTGTTCACTCACTGGCGAAGGTACTCATTCGACGAGAGAACGACTCGGAGGCGTAGCGAGGAAAGCGCAGAGAGGCGGCGGAGGAGGCAGCCAGGCGGTTTGCCGGCGCCATATTGCCACACGCCGCTTCCTGTATATTATGATGTTATTGGCCAAATAATTAATGAGTGTTTTTTTATGCGCGGTCGTAAAGCGGCGTTGCAGATTAATCCAGTTGCAGATGCTGCCGCGCCGACAGCGTGCTCACGGCTTCGTGAGCAATTCGAGCTTGCGTTCTAAATGTCAGTTTTTTGCCTCGGCCCGCGTGCATTACATTCCCGCGTGTGGATATTGAAAATGTTATTACGTAAATAATGCACGCGCATTGCCACTTATCCCGGTCAGGTCTGGGAGATCAGGCTGAGAAGCCTCCCCGAGGAGAGACGTTCCGCCTTTCACCTGCGTCTCGCGAAATGGCACCAGCCGTGATGCAAATTACGGGCTTTATATATATATATATTTTACGACAGAAAATTTAGAATTTTGATTTTCAAAGCTGTTATTTTGGGTTAGCCGTGTCGAGCGCTCGACGCGGATATCGTCGAAACAACAGCTTTAGAAAGCGATCCGTGTGCATCAAGCCGTTAAAAACCTACATCAGTACAAGACATTTTTTTGTTTTGCTCACCTTTATAAACATCGGCAGGCAGCGATAAATACTGTAGGTAAAATGATGTGATTTTGAAGCTGATTTGGTGCATTTAATGACGGAAATATATTTAGTTGGTGGGGGGTTTTTTTTGGCACTTGCTTCAAAAGGGTTGTGTGCGGCTTTTAGCCGATGCTATGTGATGCCTCCGTTGTCGTGGAGATGAAATACTATCAGCCTTCATATCTTCATCGTGCCATCGCTCATCAACACAACGTGTCATCGTATCTTAGCCGTCATTACAGCCACGAAACCACCAACTTCATTACGACTGCAGTGTGAATTATCCTAATAATTAATAATCGTAATCACCGTCGTCAGTGCAGCCTTTTTAATTACATTTATAAACGACCACGTACGTATATATGTATTTTCCTAGCCGCGTGGGATATTATCGGAATAACAATATCGGAATAACAATAACAATTGAACGTCACTCACAGACCGGGGCCATCACCGGCTGTCACCGGCAAACACAATTATCACAAATCTGACACCACGGCCGTCATAATTCACAGGAGAGCGGCACGGGTGGGGAGGCCCGCATGCCACTAAATCATCTGCTGATCACATCGCGCCATCATCTCACCGCCCGCCGTACGTGGTGGGGATTTTTTGTTGTTGCCATTTTTGCTCCAGTCTCATTCCGTACGGGACGCCGCGCCGAAGCGGGATATATCCCCACGCGGTCCCAAGCGGCACGGCGGCATAGTGGGTAGCGCTGCCGCCTCACAGCAAGAAGGCTCCGGGTTCGAATCTCGGCTAGGGGGGCCCTTTCTGTGTGGAGTTTACATGTTCTCCCCGTGTCCGCGTGGGTTTTCGCCACCGGGCACTCCGGTTCCCTCCCACCCGTCCAAAGACACGCTGCCAGGTTGAAAGGCGCTCTATAAATGCTATTATTATTAATTGCCCCAGGTGCCCTGCGATGGACTGGCGTCTCATCCTGGCTATAGCCCTGCCTTGCGCCCTGCGTCTGCCGGGATTGGCTCCGGCTCACCGCGACCCTGTACAGGATTAAGCGGTTTCTGAAAATGGATGGATGGTCCCAATCGGCTACCCCCCACCGGCTCCGCTTTCTCACGGCTGGGTTTTTATCTCGGCGTTGTGGTGGCGGTGCCTGTCCGCCACAGGTGCCCCGGCAGATAGGACATCCGCCCCGGCGCCTGCCACTGAAAAAGACGCATCGACGAGCCGCGGCGCGGTGGGTGGGTGCAGCCGAAGAGGGAGCGAGGGAGGGTTGGGGGTGGTGGCGGGGAGCCGGGGACACGCAACGGAGGGGTTGGGGAGACAGACCCAACACTCGCATCCCCCCACACGGCAGTCACGATCCATCTCCTCCCCCCATCCACTAAGGCTTGCGCGCTCACCCCCCCCCTACCACCACCCCTCCCCACCACCACACGCCACACAACTATATTTAGCCTTTAGAACCAGTCTGATCCAGTTTACTGCTGTCATGTGACGAGTGCCGCTGCTGCTCTGGGAGGGTGGGAGAGGGGAGAAGATTCTCTTTCGCTCTCCGTCGTAATTCCGTCTTCTGGAAGAAGGGATCTTCGGGATTTTTCTTAGTTCTTTTTATATATATAATAATATCAATTTATATAGCGCCTTTCACCCGACGGTCACAATGCGCTGCACAAGGGCCGCGAAGAGGACGGCATCTCAACAACGAAAGAAAAAAAAACAACCAATAAAAAACAAAACAATAGAAATAAATGATTAAGGCTGCCTCGAATATACTGAAAGGTCGTGAAACTGGCAATCTTAAGAGCGGCAAAAATCTGCCAGCGTCCCCTAAGATGGCCGTCAAAGAGTCAAAGATCCCCTATTTAGCCTGAACAGACTGTAGGGACAAGTGCCGTTAGCGAGCACCTATGCAGGTCGACACGGCACACGAGGGGGTGGGTGACTAGCACCACGCCCGGCCGCCTTTGTCTCCCTAGTGGCAATGTTTCCACACTGCACTAGGTACTCATTTTAGGCTGAGTCGACCTAAGGGAGGCCCAGGACTGGTTCAGAAAATCGTCACTGGTATTGGCCGTGAGCGGGATTTGAACTCGAGTCGCCAGATTCGTAGCCCTGGGCGCTAACCACTGGGCTACTGCTCCCCACAGGGAGATACCGAGGATGGGACGCCAGTCCATCGCAGGGCACCTGGGGCAATTTACTCAGTAGTCCAATTAACCTGGCAGCATGTCTTTGGACGGTGGGAGGAAACCGGAGTGCCCGGCGGAAACCCACGCGGACACGGGGGCGCCGGCAAAACCGCCTGGCTGCCTCCTTTTGCCTCGCTGCGCTTTCCTCGCTATGCCTCCGAGTCGTTCTCTCGTCGAATGAGTACCTTCGACAGTGAATGAATATGTGCCACGCGTTATAAATGTAAAATTATTATTATTAAAATGCGAATGAGTTCAAATCACAGTAAAGATTGACTCATCGTCAGCGCCCGGGGTCAGGAGAACAGCGTCGCTGAAGCAAGTCTCACCTAGTGGGAAGTCGCTAATTGGCTGCGGTATTAATAGATGCGTCATTGCCATAGGAATTTGGGACGTTCCCCAGAGGCGGTGAACACTGGGGCAGCCCTGCAATATCCGGCCCTCCCTCTTAAGGAAGCTCCGGGTGTATTGGGCCTACTCTTAACATGCTGGCCACGCGTCTTGGAAACGGGTGGGGAAGTACCCACAATTTACCCCACCACACGCGTCTTGCCGATCGACTGACAGCGGTGTGCTCATCTACAGGATGGTCCAGATGTCTTGTGACCCCCCCATTTAATTGAGCCATATTTTTCTCCTTCTTCATAACCCTTAATTATGTCAGTTTAGTAACGTTTATACTGTATATGCAAATGTTATGTTGCCTACATTACACGTGACATTACACATCACACGCTCAGTAGGTATACAAAAAACTTAGACAATTAAATGGGGGGGGGCATTTGTGTATTGGCCTACTCTTCTTACATGCTGGCCACATGTCTTGAAAAGATGGGAGTACCCACAATTTACCCCACCACCAGGGTGGCGCAGTGGTAACATCTGCGTCTCACAGAAGGAATGGTCTTGCCCGAGCAGGTTCGATCCCCGCCTTGGGCACCTTTCTAAGTGGAGTTTGTGTGTTCTCTCCCCCTGTTCTGCGTGGGTTTCCTCCGGCCTCTCCGGTTTCCTCCCACAACTTAAAAAAAATACTCATTAGTTAATTGACCGATAACATCCTAATATATAGGAAGCAGTGTGTGGCAATATGGCGCCGGGAAACCGCCTGGCTGCCTCCTCCGCCTCTCTGCGCTTTCCTCGCGCCTCCGAGTCGTTCTCTCGTCGAATGAGTACCTTCGACAGTGAATGAATATGTGCGCGTTATAAATGTAAAATAATTATTATTGTCAAGAGGGCTTTCCGCCACCGGCGTCTCCACTGCCTCGCCGGGAGATCGAATCTAAACCCGGCGACCTTTGGACGTCAAGTCCTGCGCCGGGCCAGCGTCCCCGTGGGGGAGATAAGCGTGCGGGTCGATACTTATTTTGAGTATTTGCGAGCGTTGAGATTGATTTCCTTCAGGTGAGGTGATTACTCTTTGGCCGTCCGCGCGTATCACTCCCGGCAGAAGAAGGTTTTGTGGCCTGCGGAAGTGTTGAAGTAAAGTAAAAAAAAAAGAGTGCCGCTATTGATCGGGGGCCCGCTGTGAAGGAACCTCGTATTGGCAGTGCTGGGAAATCACCAGGAAGGGCTGCTCTTACTTGGCACAGAACGTCGAGTGCTCGGCAAATAACGTTCTCGCAACAAGCTGCGAGTCTTACTTGTTTCGTAAAGCATTCAAGCCGTCCTGTTAGGACGTCTGTTGCGGTTCAATGCTGTCGTGCCAGGATGTTGGCTCTCTGCCTACCTGTGCCTTCATAGGAACATTTATCCCTTCCTCTGGCTTGGACTGTTGAACGGGTCAGTGGTGCCATGCCGAGATGTTGGCTCTCTCTCTCTTCTCCGATCTGCGTCTGCTCCGGGACATCTGTTCCCCCCTTGCTTGTTATAGAATTATTATCATTATTATTTTCCTGTTGTTTTTGTGTCCCATGTCTTAGAATTTATCGCTGTTGCTTGACTCAGTTATTCTGTCTCCCCGTTGTTGACTTGCCGTTCTCTCCACAGCTCGGATTATATATATATTTAAAAAAATATTGTTGCTGATTTACCGTTCTCAGTCGTTGTTGACATGTCGTTCTCTCCGCAGCGCTTTGTGACCCTTGGGTGAAAAGCGCTCTATAAATGCTATTATTATTATTATCGCAGAGTGTAAACCCACTCCTCGCTATCCACAGTCTAGCACTTTTTGTGAGTTAGGTCACGTAAAAATGTTTAAGCGTCGTAAACCCGCCTCCACCCGACACAGCCAATCGGTAAAGGGTTGTCAGATCCTTGTTCCTGATGAAGCTGATTGCAACTATCAGCGAAACGTCGTACCTTCATTGTGAATGTTGTGGGCTCGCTCTCCAACGTACCGGTGTGCTGAAGTATGTTGTGTGAAATAGGTCTATTGCTTGAGACTTCTGTTATATATTTTTTCCGCGTAAGGCCACGGTGTTATTGATGGATGTTTTGAGTTATCTTCTTCAGTAATCGTTTGTTTTAACGTTGCCATTAAGGCCGCTGCCTCCAGTGGCTGCAGGTGAATTTGAAAAACAATTGATTCTCAGACGCGATTCAGTAGTGACTCTTTAATTTCCCTGAGAATGAATCGGCACATTCCTCCGCTCGTACTGATGTGATGTATAAGTAAAACACTCTTTATTTATAGCCAGGTGAGAGTCCGTGGAGAAACTGTGTCATTTTCAAGGCATTTAAAATATTCAGAGGGCTTGCTCGTTCAAAGAAGCGCTGGACAGTGCGAATGCTAATGTTTGTTGTGGTGGTAATTCAGCATTCCTGAGGAAACAGTGCTTCAAAGAACACCTGTGATATAAAAAAAATAAGGTTCTATATTTGAAAAAATCGTCTCCTCTGCATTCTCATGCCGCCTCCAACTGGTCACCTAGCCGACCTTAAGTCCCGTTAGGGTCACAGAATAGAATATAAATACTTTATCAGAGATCCATATTCTAGTTCTTTTTATAAGCTAGGTCACGTGAAAAGTGTATAAGTGTCGTAAACCCTCCTCCGATAACATTGGTCACGAAAGCCTTCGAGTTAAATTTACTTTATCATAGAGTTGTATGGCTTTTTTCACAAGCATCAAAATCCTTCACTTGAACCCAAAATGAATCTTCCTCCCAGTGATACATTTCTCTCGAATGTTAACTGCAGTACTTAATCCTTTTTTGCTAACCATAATCCCATTAACCAGTAATCGGCTGAGCTGTTGGGCAAATGTCTCGCAGTCGGAACGGTGCGAGTTCAAATCCTCTTTGGAGGTCATCCCTATGGGGTCAATAAAACAACTATAACTTTTTGATGGTTGCTCTTCAGAGATGTTATTTTGGCATACCCGTGTCGAGCGTTCACCCTCTCGAAAGAACAGCTCTGAAGAGCAACGATCATAAATCGAGGCCGTCAAAATTTACACCCTCACTTTCCGTGCAAGTCAACGGCGATTGCCCTTTCGACATACTCGCGAATTCTACCAAACACTTCGAAGCCAAGCTGAAAGACGACGATGTCCAGAAGCTAGCCATCGTGCTTCGAAGAATCGCAAAGAAGAAGACTCAGCCCCGACTCGGGGGACCGTAACCGTGGGATCAACCACCGGCCTGGTCGCCCACTGAGCGGGAGACTTTTACGCGAACCGTAATCCCGACTGCGCGAGGCTCTCCTGTGGTCTCGGCCCGTATTATTTCGACATCGTCCCCCCGCTCCGCCCCGCCCGTTGTGGAAAACCCGTTTAACCGCAGGTTGTGTTAGCCCCGGGGCTGCCGTGCCTGCGGTGCCAGAGCCGTGGAGCTAATTGACAAGGGCAAGGGACATTGCTCAGCGGTGAATCACGACTATCACGCAGCCTCCTCGTGTGGAGGCTTCGCGCACACTCTTTCAAGCAACGACTGGACATGCCCCCCTCCCCCCGCCACCCTTCCTCTTCAACAAAGGCAAAGGTCCCCTATTTCGTTAACAGACTGTGCGGTCAAGTGCTGATAACGAGCACCTGCTCAGGCGGCACGGCACGTGAGTCCGTGCGGTCGATAGGTGGACGTTTAATGTTACAGCGGAAAATACCGAGTGAACTTGCAAGCTCCGGTAACGCCTGATGATGCTTCCAACGTGGCAGGCGAAACGTCCCGAGGGGGATCGCTCGACACGGCTATCCCGAAAAAACAGCTCTGCAGAGCAACCATCATCTTATCTGTCTAGCCACACCGGGGTCTGAGAGAAACGGAATTTCGATCCTCTATATGTCCTGTGCATATGGCATGATTGACAATACAGTTGAATTTAATCGAATCAGTGTTATAGATAGGAGCCAGTGTTATAATGCAGGAATCCCCGCATCCAGAGCTTGCAAGCTCACTGGGTATTTTCTCCTGTAATTATTAACATCTATCAATCTCTCTCCTCCCCAACCCGACCTCTCGTCTCCCCGTCTCCCCGCGGCTCCCCTCTCGCGTCCCCAGACTCTCCCTGCTCTCGTTTTTGGTGACACAAAGCCGCAGTGACAAGCACGCAGACGCACACGCAGCGGTCGAACCTCTGCTCCCTGCACCACCCCCATTCTCTGTGGTAATTTGGCGTACTCTCGCCTACTTGCTGATGCAGCACTATGGAAATGTATTCCTTCGCATGCACGTGTGTGCTCGTGTGTAGATGTGTGGGCGCGGTGGCCCAGTGGTTAGCGGCTAGGCTGGGCTACAAATCTGGCGACCCGAGTTCGAATCCCGCTCACGGCCACCAACACCGGTGACGATTTTCTGAACCGGTCCTGGGCCTGCCCTAGTTCGACTCGGCCGCAAATTAGTACCTAGTGCGGTGTGTAAACATTGCCACGAGGGAGACAAAGGCGGCCGAACGTGGTGCTGGTCACCCACTCCCTCGCGTGCCGTGTCGACCTTCATAGGTGCCCGCTAACGGCACTTGCCCCTACAGTCTGTTAAGGCTACACGGGGGATCTTTGTCTTTGGATGTGTGCCGGCCACCCACCGCCTCGTGTGCTGTGCCAGCCTTAATAGGTGCTTCTCGCTAACGGCACGCACCCCTACAGTCTGTCGAGTCTATACGGCCGATCTTTCTGGTTGTGGATGTGTGGATTGTGTGTGGGGAGCGCAGTGCAGCGGTTAGCGCGCTGCGCTGCGAACCCGGCGACCTGAGTTCGGTTCCCGTTGACGGCCGCCAACACCTGTGACGAATATGTGAACCGGTCCTGGGCCTCACCTAGGTTGAAATGAGTACCTAGTGCGGTGTGTAAACATCGCCACTAGGAAGACAAAGACGGTCGGGCGTGGTGCCAGCCTTAAGGAAGTGACGGCCATCTTAGGGGACGCTGGCAGAATGTTGCCGCTCTTAAGATTGCCAGTTTCACGACCTTTCAGTCGATTCGGAGTAGCCTTATTCATTTATTTTCTGTTGCTTTGGTGTTTATTGTGTTTTTTCTTTCGTTGTTGACATGCCGTCCTCTTCGCGGCCCTTGTGCAGCGCTTTGTGACCCTCGGGTGAAAGGCGCTATATAAATTGAAATTATTAATAGTTGCTCGCTAACAACACTTGCCCCAACAGTCTGTTAAGGCTATACGGGGGGGGTCTTTACGAGTGGATGTGTTGGGAGCAGTGGTGCAATGGCTCGTGTTACGAGTCATTACTACTTGCAGATACCTCATGAGTTATCATTTGTGTGTGTATATATATAAACACACGAGAGTTTATTGAGATGCATTGTCCGTTTCTCAAGGGGATGCACCGTGGTAAACACAGTTATACTATAACACGCTTATCGCAAATCCCCTTGAGGCCGGAGTAACGGGGGGCAGTTGCGCCTCCGATACGCGCGCCAGTCTACCGAAGTTTACCGCACGCGTCATTTCTCTCCTCAAACTGTTATTATTCGCGTTCAGTACTTCACTTCATCAATTGCCTAACGTGTTTTTAATGGCAAGTAAGAAAAACTGCAACGCGCATATTGCGCATTAATACACTTTATCGCCGGCTATTTTTCTCGCGAAACAACAGTTGTTCGCCGAGAGTATTGTAGTAATTAATCACGGCCGGCTCACGGTACGACTTTTAGTTCGCTGCTCCGACATTCCCGGGCATTAAATCGTCGCTCCGCGGCACTTTTAAACGCCGGCGCGTAAGAAAAAAAAAATTGAAAGATTTGGCGACTTTCGAGGTGAGGTCGCTCAGGTCGCGAGCTTTCCAAGCCATCCGGTTCTCGCCGCGTTCGGTTCAAGATTGCAGCGCTTTGTGACCCTCGGGTGAAAGGCGCTATATAAATTGATATTATTTAGGCAGGAGTGAGAGCGACTTACATTTTTTACCAGTGCCGTCATATTGCAACTCCCTTTCCCACCTGTGCCGTACTGAATGCTTTGGAGTTTTTACTGGTACGCCTTACTGGCTTACTTTTCACCTCTGTCTCCATCTCCTTCTACACCACCTCCTCCTCGTTGTCCTCCACTTCCTCCATCTCCTCCACATCCACCTCCACTACCTCCTCAACCCACCTGTACCGTCCATACTGAACACTTCGGCCGCTTATCGGTACACCATACCAGACCGTACCTGTGGGAGGAAACCCACAGACCTGGGGAGAGAACGCGCAAACTCCGCACGGAAAGTGTACGCGAGCCGGGAATTAAACCCAGAACCTTCTTTGCCATGAGGCGGCGGCGCCACTCACCGCTACGCCACCGTGCCGCCCTGCGTCGGCCCGTGAAATCAGCCCGTTATCCTCGTTTAAATTTTTAAGATCGCCCCTCGGAGAGGGAAAAATCCCACCGCGGGTGGCGTCAATTGCTTTTAATCGGCACGCTCACACGCCGAGGCGCGGGGGTTCCTCTTAAAGTTAAACTGCGGAGGAGCCGGGAGATTAAATAGAGTGGGTTAAGACGGATCACTGGGTGCGGCGAGCCTCCTCCGCCGCTACCGCGCGCCCGTTGTTGTTTATTGGCAGCGATGTCCAGCACTGCCCTCGCAAACACGCGCTTATTCAATAAGAGCTCGTGTTAAACAGTCACCCCAATTCAATAGCTCGACGCGCGGGCGCGTTGTAAATATAATAACCGGTATTATTCAACATTGATCCTCTGCCGCGGTAGCACTAAAGGGCTCACCTCCGCGGCGGTGTCGGTTTTAATGAATGCGGAAATATATATATATACACACACACACACACGTCCTCTGTGAGTTGACAATACGCGGAGCAATTACGTGCGCCGTGGGTGAAGGCAGGGACAGCCTGATTTTGGGAGCGTTGAAGTACTGTAAAAAAAAGAAAACACCATTTGGCCGTGGCGAGCGAGTGTCCCGCCTCTATCTTTCACGGCATTTCTCCTCCCACGTCAGAAGCATCATCAGAAGCCTGATATGTTGTGGATTACCTTGTCTGTACCACTTCTGAGTGCTCAAAACTCGACTGCAGAACCACTATTGTGATTTTTAATTACCGCATTTACTCACCCACAGTCATTAAACATTTAATGTAAAGGAACATCCGAGTTACAAGCAGAACGGATGCATTATTGATGCACTGCACACGTAGCATATTTCCCACAATCGGCCATCCATTGACGACATTCTCGCTCGTCCAAGGAAATCACGTGACTTCACATGCTCGCGTGGGATTGGCCGCGGGGCACGGCTGCCCTCTCCCAAGCTGCCCTCTCTTAAGTCGCACAAATGACAGCGATGTTTTTGAAAAGACGTTCCGTGGCTTGTCGTGCCGTCGCTAGTTGACCGAACACAGAGATTGCACAGCGCTGCGGCTTCAAACACCGATATGGGAACGCCTTTGTGTTTCTAAATCATGATTTAACAAATTCAAGATTATGGACTTAATTAAAATTCCAGTATTTAATAATCCACCGCTGGATGAAGGCTGCCTCGCACCGTGCCGGTCGTGGGAGTTGCTTGACTAAACATCGCCACGCGCCTCTGAGTCGTTCTCTCGTCGAATTAATATCTTCGACATTGAATGAATATGTGCGCGTAATAAATGTAAAATTATTATCATTATTATTGAATGGGGAGCGGTTTCCCATGAAGTATTTCATATAGCACTGGCCAGGAATGTTTGCCACGGCCGGGAATCGAACTCGGTTTTCCGGGGTTTCGTAGCGCGGCGTGCGAACCGTAGCGCCAGCGGTCCCCTTCCGATCGGTCCGTTCCGCGGTGGCTTTATTACGTGATCTCATTCCGACACGGACCGTGAGACGCGGTGTGCTGTTAGCGGGTGCATCCTGCTGTTTCACTGCAAGTGACATCGCTCACAGGTGTAACGCCTCCCGGTGGTGTTCGAGTTAAAGTAACACGCCGCGGAATTCTGAAATCTCGGTGAAATATGTTGTTGCTTCGGTTTATTTTCAAACATTGCGGAGTTTGCACGTTCTCCCCCGTGTCCTCGTGGGTTTTCGCCGGGCACTCCGGTTTTCTCCTACAGACCAAAACAGATGCTGCCGACTAAATTGAACCCCCGGTGTCCTCTGAGATGTTGTAACCTACTTACCCCCTAACACTGTACAACTGTTAAAAAGAACTCGCGTAGCTCAACAGTGTCTTCCAGCTTCAATAACAAAAAACTGACTGCGGTAGCAAAAGCGGCGGCGTTTACCCCGTGGCGTCTTTCTGCGAGTGGCTGAGCGTGGTGAACGGAGAAGGGTTTTCGCCTGGCCTTTTATCCTTCTATTAAGCCCGTATGCCTGGCTCTCGTGGCAGTAATCCTCAGTGACTTAGAGACACGCGGCTGTGTTGGTGTCGGGGAAGGTGGGTGGGTGGAGGTGACGGTGGGCGGGCGCGGTGCGGTGTTGGGGCCGGCCATGCCGCCGCGACGCCCACACCCCACCGGTTTACGCCGTGCCCTCGGGCCAGCCGACCGCTGGGCTGAAAAGTGGCGGCTCCTGAGGTGGGATTTCGTTGTTGGTGGACTGTTAATGCCACCGTGGGGCTTCATCCCTCGCGTAAGCTCGGCTCGCAAAGCGACGCTTGAAAAAAACATGTTTTTGACCTCGTTGAACGTGCGTCGCGCCGATGCCCGGAGAGCCGCGCAGGTAGTCGTCGTCGTCGGTGAATCGAAAAAAATGTGTATTTTTATCTCCGCCTGATTGGCGGCGAAGGGGGAGGTTTGATATTTTTTATTTAATGTCGTGAATTATTACCGCTCTTTGGTGGAAGCTGGGGAGGGCCGGGAGCCTTAATGAGCTTGGAAGTTTGTTTTTTTTCTCACCGTCTACCTGAGTTAAGACTTTAAGGATGGCTACAAAGCCGGGCTCGAGATAAATACGCTTGAAACCGAAGTGGAAAAAGGGCAACGATTTGTTGAAGAGACGCGACTGGCAGCCGACAGAATAAGCGTCGATGAGAATTTCTCTCGAGAGCTGCTCTTTTGAGATAGCCGTGTCCAGAGTTGGAGCCTGATGATGCGTCCGCCGTGGGAGGTGAAACGTTGCGAAGGAGAGAGGAGGAACACTCGACACGGCCATCACAAAAGGGCAGCTCTTGAGAGCGATTCTCAGAATATCTATAGATAGGCCAATTATTAAAGGTCGATGACAGTCTAAGTAATGAATTTAGGAGGTGAGAGAAAGACCAGGTTGAAGCACCTTTGGAAAATGTATTTTATAAGTAATACGATGTACCGATGTTGCCTCGAGGAGCATTTTCAATCGGTGCGTATCGCTTCCTATGAAGTGTATCAGATACGTGGAAACCAACGTAAAATGTTATAAAAAGTGTACAATGAAGGCTGGAGAGATGCAGGCAAGGAATTAGGAGGACATTGATGAGAGAACATCACAGTGACTGTTTATAAAAGCAAGTGACCTTGGGGCATGGTACATAGATAAACCCCCCCCTCTCTCTTTGGCTGATAACATCTTAATATATAGAGGACACTGGCATGGTCTGGCAAATGTTGGCGCAGGCCTACTTCATGGCTGCCTTCCCGCTCCCCGGTCTCTGCGGTTTCTCGCGTCTGGGTCGTTCTCCTCTCTCTTCGAGAGTGAACGAAACTGCGCAGCGCGTAATAGGTTGCAGATTAACATTATCATGACATCGCCGGTGTGGTCGATGGCTGACGGACGAGGGAACGTCAGCCGCGGAGATGGAGTCAAGTGTTCACGGAGCGCGCTGGAGCCGTGCGGATTCCTACATCGCAAGAGCGACGCAGACGACAACAACCCTGGAAAGCCTTCATGTGTTAGATAACATTGGGCTCTTGTTGTTGAAACATTCTAAATACTAATAGACTTTTATACTTGTAGGGGGGAAAAAGTTATATATTTGTTTTTTTATATGACAGATGGTGCAGCTTAACAATGCTAAGCAGCAGTTTATAGTATCAGTGTGTGGCTTTAAAGCGCCAATGAATCAGGTGTTTGGCATTTCCTTAATGAGATGTAAGATGGTTTCCAAAATGTAGGATTTGGAGAATTTTTTAATGCGGCGGTATGCAAATGAGTACGCAAAGTGCACACGACCGGAATTTATTTTCAAGTTTTGGAGAAAAAAAATCCCTCCTTGCCTTCACTTTAATTGCTGTAAATTGCGAGCTTTCGCATTAAGAACCAAAAACAGGAGCTCGTCGTTTAATAATGTAACACTGCGTGTCTAGCTGGAGCACAGTATTTTAAATGTCATGTTGTGACTCCTCGGATTGACTTTGCAGATATATTTAAACGGGCATTCATCAGCCTCTAGTATTTGTAAAAATATGTGTGTTTGTATAGGGCAGCACGGTGGCGTTGTAAGTAGCGTTGCTGCCTCTCAGCAACAAGGTCCTGGGTTTGGTTCCCTGCACTAACCCACGTGATAATAACTGTAATAATAATAGCATTTTATAGAGCGCCTTTCGCCCGAGGGTCACAAAGCGCTGCACAAGGGCCGCGAAGAGAACGGCATGTCAACATATCCGTCAGTCAGTAAGGTATCCTAAATAGTAACATACTCCAATCTAACAATGCTGATTGTATTAACAAGTTATAATCTCAGCCTGCTATCAGAGTGTGATTCGCCTAATTCGCAACACGTGTATAACTAAATTATTAACATAACTTAATATAATC
>JAZEWU010000026.1:2515529-2527103 GCA_036362915.1 Geotria australis | reverse complement strand
CGTTGGTCTGCCGCTGGAACGCATTAGCGGCGCGGGATAAATAAAATCGAGATCGTGATGCCGAGTTATAATAATAATAGCAGTTTATAGAGCGCCTTTCACCCGAGGGTCGCATAGCGCGCCACAAGGGCCGCGGAGAGAACGGCAAGTCGACAACGACAGAAAAAATAACTTCTAAAAAAACTAAAGCAATAGAAATTAAATGTTTAAGGCTGCTTCCGAATACGCTGAAAGGTCGTGAAACTGGCAATCTTAAGAGCGGCAAAAATCTGCCAGCGTCCCCTAAGATGGCCGTCACTTTTTTAAAGACAAACACGGAGGGAGACAGGGAAGGAGGGTGAGTGACAGGGGGCCGAAGCCCTTGCTCCCCGTACGGAGCGACCGTGTTTTCACCGATCGCGCGCCACCGACGGCGATTTCCAGGCGATTGGTAATTGATCGCCGGTGACTCTGATTACGCCGGCAGTTATAGTAGATTTTGTTTAATTCCAGGATTGATTCTCATCCTCCGCCACCGCCGCCCCCCCCTGCCCCTGCCCCCCCGTCGCGCCAGCGTGATTGATGGTGGGTTATTCTAATTCACTCGGCGTGGGTCAAATCCTTGCCAAACGCAATGCGTTCCCGCGTCGGTCGCTGGACGGCCTGATAAATGGAAACACTTAACTGCATTAGTGGGGTGACTACGGTCGGGTTAATGTTGTCACTCGGCACCGCGGCCTCGGTGCACTGTGCTGGTTGCAGTCCAGCGCCGCGACCGGTTACGGTTGTACACACTAGCAGAGTACTTAAAAAAATACACGTTAGTTATTTGGCCGATAACATCTTAATGTATAGGAAGCAGTGTGTGGCAATATGGCGCCGGCAATATGGCGCCGGCAAACCGCCTGGCTGCCTCCTCCGCCTCTTTGCGCTTTCCTCGCGCCTCCGAGTCCTTCTCTCGTCGAATGAATACCTTCGACATTGAATGAATATGTGCCGCGCGTTATAAATGTAAATTATGATTATTATAAGTACTCGCCCTCCAGAAGATCTAGTTCCGAGTGTGTAACACGTTCTTCCGATGTTTCTTGTTGGTGGCGGTTTCTGCCGACGTGACTGGTTTTGACCTGGTTTCCTTCGTGGATAAAGGCAGAGAAGAGTTACTGTAGGAGGGTTGATGGTGCTTGTGCCAAAGTGGGAATTTAAAGCTGAAATAGTGTTATAAGGTTTCAGGGCATAATCAATAAGTGGCATGTAAAGCTGAAATAAGACATTAAAGCCTTGGTGTTTTAGCAGTTACGTCTGCGCACATGAAGCATTGGTACCCAGCGTCCTCAGTGCAGCGATACGTACAGAAATATATGAAAACGCTTGCTCCATTATATATAGATCACTTAGTGGAATTTCATTATAAGTTTCTGTGGACTTCTCTGTTTTTGTTTGTGTATATTTTGTGAATGACGACACTGTTTATAAACTCGGTGTATAGTTGTACACAGTCATTACTAATGTTCTTCTTGAGCAACATCGCTATTTTATTTGTCCTCGATGATGGAATTTCTGAAAATCTTAAGAGCAGGACAGCCGTGCCGAGTGTTCCTCCTCTCTATCCCGAAAGAGCAGCCCATCAAAGTTCATACATCGAGCCGTGAAAACCCACATCATTTCGATGGAATTGCCGAATCGCCAAACTAATGCCTGCCCGCAGTCCGGTGCTCCGATCACCTTTTACCGCACAGGGGCAGCTGTCGTCGGGGTGTCCCCCGTGCCAATCGAAAGCGCCCCGACGAGAGGTTCGTTCCGTTACGTGCGCGGTAACTTGAACGCAGGGGCGTCGTTGACACCTCGAAGGAAAGGGCAAGAAATCGGCAGCTTCCCCACCCGTCAAGTGGCTCCTCTCCCCGAGCGGCGCGAATTATACGCTTTGTGAGCCGGTGTTGACGCCTCGATACGATCCTAAGCTGTTGTTGAGACCTTAAAGGGAGGAGCGTGGAATTGCCGGTTTCCCGCCCTCCGGGTTGCCCTCTCTCCCCCTCCAGCACCGACTCCCGTAGCAGTGCCAATTAATGTTTTCCTCAGCGGGACAGAGGCCAGGGCAACCGCTGCGAGGCGGTCAGTCGCCGAGAGCCGTCGGAACGACGGCTCTCCGCGAGAGGCCTGGCAGCGGCTACGTTGAAAACAACAGGCTTGGCGCGCTAACAATACGCGCGGCACGTTGAGCACAGGCCGTTCCGTTTTGTGCAATTCCTCACCGCTTGGTGTTTTGCAACAACAAAAAAAAGCTTGGAACCTGGGCGGCAGGGTGGCGCAGTGGGTAACATCTGCGCCTCACAGAAAGAATGGTCTTGCCCGAGTAGGTTCGATCTGTGTGGAGTGTGTGTGTTCTCCCCCTGTTCTGCGTGGGTTTCCTCCGGGCTCTCCGGTTTCCTCCCCCAACTTAAAAAAACACTCGTTAATTAATTGACCGATAACATCCTAATATATCGGAAGCGGCGTGTGGCAATATGGCGACGGATAACCGCCTGGCTGCCACCCTCCGCCTCTCTGCGCTTTGCCCCGCGCCTCCGAGTCGTTCTCGCGTCGAATGAGAACCTTCGACGGTGAATGAATATATGCCACGTGTTATAAATGTAAAATTATTATTGTTATCGTTAATGAGTTCCAGTTGGCCGACGCGAGCGGGATTTTGCGGTACGCGTCACGCTCGCCGCGCGGTCGAGGTTAACGTCTGTCTGCGCGACGGGCGGCGCGGCACGGTACAAAACGTGCCTCTCCCGCTGCTGCGGCAACGGTCGCCGTGACTTGGCTGCCGAGCGCCGTGGTGCGGCTGCTAAGCGGCGCGCGAGAGGAGAACGGTGTCGGGACGGGGTGTGCGATGTTTAACGTGCTGGTTGGAATTGTCACGCTTGGCGTTGCCAAACTCCGCGGGAAGAGTTGGGGCCCGCCGGTTTGGGGCTCAGGTCGGGCGTGAAATATCCATCGTCGATCGTTGTTGTCGTCAGACGCGGTCATCCCGCTGCTGGATAATAATCAATCCATTGTCAGAAACCGCTTAATGCTGTACCAGGGTCGCGGTGAGCCGGAGCCTATCCCGGCAGTAACAGGGCGCAAGGCAAGGCTATGCCTAGGATAGGACGCCAGTCCATCACAGGGCACTGAGGGCAATTTAGTCTGCAAGCCAATTAACCTATGCAGCAGCATGTTCATAATAATAATACTAATTTTATAATTTATAACGCACACATATTCGACGAGAGAAGGACTCAGGGGCGCGAGGAAAGCGCAGAGAGGCGGAGGAGGCAGCCAGGCGGTTTGCCGGATGAGTTCTACGGTCGTGGCCGTCCTGGGGGATGTCTGACTATAGAGTATCCGGAACGATAATATAATAAACGTACTGATGTAGGTTTTCACGGCTCGATTCATGATGGTTGCTCTCAATAGCCGCTCTCAAGAGCTGTTCTTTTGAGATAGCCGTGTTGAGCGCTCTCTCCCTCTCATAGCTATCCCAAAAGAACAGCTCTGAAGACCAACCATCAAAATAATAAATGAGAATAATTTACCAAGCCATTGTCAATCCACTTCTGGAATAACGGCTGTTAATGTTATTATACGTGCACACCTCTCATTATTAGTTCCTCACCAGTCAGTCAGTGACAATTAATAAAAACTATAATAACATTATATACGTGCAGACATCTCATTATTACTTCCTCGTCAGTCAGTCAGTAAGTGAGTCAATTAAGCTCTATGTAACTTGATGCAAACCTACCGAGATGACGTGTCTCTTTTGTGAAGTAGACTCCGGGTAAAAAAAAAAAGCATAACATATAAAGTACGGTAACTTTACAACAGATTCGTGCAAAACAAGCACGGGAATAACATTTCTGCAGCTCCTTTGCTCTTAACTACGGTTTAGCCCCCCGTCTTGCGTGGCATTTCAGTCCAACGTTCCTTACCACGCTCGACTGCGTGTTTTTATATAAGTACGTCCCGCGGGCGCGCGCGTTTACGTTCCAAAAGCTTCGACGTCGAACACGTGTGACAACATTTCGTCGCCGTTTTATTTTCGCTTTGTGCAGGAACCCGACGACGGCTGCTGCTTGACCCCGCGCGCGCCTGGACGAACCCACCCGGACCTTTATTACTTTTCATCATTATTTTATCATCATTATCACAACAATAACAACAATAATTTACGGGTGGGGCGGCCGCCCCCTGCACCATTTGGATTCGACGCGCCCGACCCGGCCGCCCGTTAACCCGAGAGGAGAAGAGTTCGCGAGTCGTCGAGAGCGAGTCGACGGTGCTCGGCGTGGGACGCTGCCGCCTCTGTCGCCGCCGCGGAAGCCGTTGGAATAAGTTGGATCCCCGCTGGTGGCGACCCCTGCCGAGCGAGGGAGCTCTGCGGCACGCTCGCCCGGAGCACGCTTCCCGGAGAGGAATGGCCGAGTCCGACTCCGCCTGCGGTCTGTGAGACGGTAAGTGTTGTTGGCCCCTGTTTTCCATCCATCCGTTTTCTAAACCTCTTGTCCTGGTGAGGGTCGCGGTGGCAGCAGTCCAGGGAGAGTGGACCAGACATCCCTTTCCTCAGCAACAGATTCCAGCTCTTCCTGGGGGATTCCCAGGCGTTGCCAGGCCAGCCGATGGATATAATCCCCCCAGCGTGTCCTGGGTCGGCCTCTAAGTCTCCGCCCAGTGGGCCGTGCCCAGTAGATTTCCCGGGGGAGCCTTCCAGGGGGCATCCTTACCAGATGCCCGAACCACCTCAACTGGCTCCTCTCAATCCGAAGGAGCGGTGACTCTACTCTGAGGTTGTCCCGCATTTCTGTGCTCCTCATTTTGCCACGGAGAGTGAGCCCAGCAACCCTGCGGAGGAGAAACCTCATTTCTGCCGCTTGTATCTGCGATCTAGTTCTTTCGGTCATTACCCAAAGTTCATGATTATAGGTGAGGGTAGGGACGTAGATTGACCTATCGTCAGTATAATTGGTCAAACTTCCAAACGCCGCAGGACGGGGACCCTCCTCTTGAAGGAGCTGCGAGGTGTGTTAGCGATGCTTTCCCGTGTATGTAATTCACATTGATACCTACTGTTATTATCTCGTCGGCTTCGGTGAGTAATACCCGGTTTGATGGTTTGGCGCGAGGGTGGTCTAATTACAGACGCGGCATTGCCACACCACGCTCCCCTCGCCGTGGAATCGTCTCGGCGCTGTGCCGCCGCTGCTGTGAGATGTGCGGGCCTGCGTATAAGTGTATTTAATTCCCGGAATTAAATGTTGCTTATAATTCAAAGCGCTTTGGTTAAATGAAAGCCGGCAAAGCTGTCGGGAATATGCACGCTAGCCCTGTCCGGCTCTGAAAAATCCAGAAGCCCTCCTCGCGATGAGCAGTCTTGAGATTCCAAATAAGCTGCGCCTAAATTGGATCGTTTTAAGCGAAGCAGATGTTATATAATGAATGCAGTTTAATTATAATTAATCTACTTTGATCCACGTTAAAAACGCGCACATCAAAGCGCAGGTTTGCGAAACGCGCACGGTCTTCGATTATGTTTAGCGCGTTCCTCTCCACAACAAGATAATTATGAAAATTCATTCTATGAATGTATTTGTTTAAATAACTAGAAGGCTTTCCACCGAGGAGATGGAGCGATGAAATCTTGTTCACGCGCAGGTGCTCGCTGGATTATTACATGGCAGGTTCACGGGAAGTGACGGCGGCTTGGGTGGGCGAGAAACTTCATCCAGCAGTGGATTGATCACTGCCGAAGATGATGATGATGATTAAAGTTTGGTTTAAAAGCTTTTTTAAAAGTCCTGTAATACCTTTTTATTATTAGTAACTGCTCAAGGAATGTTAAAAGCCCTACATTCTGCGCGACAGTTTACCTTACAGAGGTGTTGTTTTATCGTATGACGATTGCGGTCTCGTGACGGTCCGTATTAACAAAAAAAACGGCGCATCTTTTGTCTCGGAGGAGGGTGTTGTTGCTTCAGCCACTGAGTCGCGGGACAATGCGCCGCCCTCCCACGCAGCTGATCTTGCCCTGGCTCCAGATCATGCCCGGCGCTTCTCAACCCACCTCAATATAAAGGGCCGAGTGAGTCACCGGCCCACCGGCCCGCAGACCGGTTTAGCGACACCTGCCAGTCGGTCACAAGCGGCGCATTCCAAAGCACAACTCGGGGCCGGGCGAAGGGTTAATGATGTACGGCGGCCGCCTCATTAGTAGATTCACGGAGAGATCGGCTCGGCGGGAGAGAAAAAAAAAAATCTCAGCGCAGCACAGATTAATTGCGGGCAGATTTCTGACTCTTAATTTCCTCTCGCCGCTCGATAGCGGGACGGGCGGGTTTTTGATTTCCGTATAATTCCTAACGGTTATATCGCCGAACGTGTCTGCGTCCAATTTATCTTCCTGCTCACGTTTGTTTTGATTTAACTCAGCCATCCATCCATTTTCAGAAACCGCTTAATCCTGTATAGGGTCGTGGTGAGCCGGAGCCTATCCCTGCCTAAAATGGTGTTAACTTGTTAAGACCCGGGTGTTAACCGACACTGCTGTCGTATATAAGACAAAGATCCCCCGGATAGCCTCAAAAGAATATAGGGGCAAGTTCCCCTACAGTCGACACGGCACAGAGGGGGTGGGTGACCAGCACCACGCCCGGCCGCCTTTGTCTCCCTAGTGGCAATCTTTACACACTGCACTAGGTACTCATTTGAGGCTGAGTCGACCTAGGGGAGGCCCAGGACCGGTTCAGAAAATTGTCACTGGTGTTGGTGGCCGTGAGCGGGATTCGAACTTAGGTCGCGTAGCCACATTCTCGATGTACTGGAATTACTTTTAAGAGATGCTTATTTTGGAGAGCCCTATCGAGCGTTCCTCCTCTTTCCTTCACGGCACGGTAATTGTCACTCAGTGACCCTTACCGTGTGATTCAGTGACTCTGGTCTTCAAAGTAACGCACTTGAGCAATTGTGTATAACATCCCAAGGCCGAGTGAGAACCTTTCCTTAGAAAATAATGAATGAGTTGTTCAGACTTTAAAAGAGCTTTGGCCCGGGTATGGAAAGGACTCCACTTGCACAGCGCGCACTCGGGTCGATGCGCCGATCGGCTGTGAGCCGGTTCACGTTGGGGTCGCAGAGTTTGTGGTTGTGCAAACGTCACATCACTCCCCCCACTTCTGTACGGGTTCCCCGTTGCTGTAATAGGGGAATCTCCGCACGGAACCCGTTGCTGCCACTTCAAGCGAGGTCAGAGCAGTGGCGTAGCGTGGGTTGCCCAGTGCCCGGGGCAAGGCAAATATTGCGCTCCCTAACCCGTGGACCGTTAGCACTCCCTGAGTCCCTTCCACCAGTCCAGGATTGAACCCCTTAGCACCCACAAGCACATGTTTTGTATTTTAAGAAAATACTGATCAAAGTAAAATGCATTTAATGCTAGTATTCTCAAATTAATTTTAAATCGCCCGGTTTTAATTTGTGCAAATTTTTCAATAACAGTATTGAAATCTACATCGAAATCTCTCTCAATTGACAGGATTACTAGGTTACTCAGTCAAATTGGCTCACTGTAGATCTCTGATACGTTTGTATTATATTTTTAGCGCTATTTTTTACATTTATTATTACTATTTTATTTTTATTTTGAAAAATGTTCGCCCGGGGCAATCGCCCCGGTGGCCCGGCTCCACGCTACGCCCCCGGGTCGGAGCGCTCGGTTTGTAACGCTGCAAGAGATGCTCGCTTTGTAACCGTACCCCCTCCTCGTGTAAGGCGCGTGGACGGGGCACGTGGGCGAGCGCGTGAGAGTTTCGTGCGTTCACCGTCCCGGAGTGCCGACCCTCGTCGGAGTGGACGTTTTAGTTAGCGGACAGGCAGATGGGGTGGGTGGGTTGGTGGGTTGGTAGGGGTGGTGTTGGAGAGGAGGCGAAGCGGGGGACGGAGCTGGTAGAGCGGTGGAGCCACCTGCTTTCAGATATTAAAGGTCACGAGTCACTCCGTCTGTGCAGGCCGCGGAGAGTGCGTGCGTGCGCGAATGCGTGCGTGCGCGTCATGCCGAATTTACTCACTTCGCCATTAGTCGTTTCGTGCCGCCGCCGCCGCTCCAAAGCGGGACAAGCTATTCCGTCTGCGTCTTTGTGCGGCCAAAATCGAGTTACTCTCCGAACGTCGTATAAGCGCATATGTTGCGTTACTTAGAGTGAATTAAATTGCCCCCTTCCGCCGCGCTTCACTCACGGTGGGGATGTCACGTTTGTCGTGGATGGCCCAGGAGGGTTTCCGCCTGGCAAGGCAGAGTCGTGTCTGGGTTTTGAAGTTACATCGTGCGCATGCGATGTGGAATAGCCCGTATATTGTGGGCCGCGGTGTGAGAGCGTGCCATCTGCTGTGTAAGAGGTAACAAAAAAGGCTAAAGGTGCAGCACCTGCAAGTGCTTGCTCGTGCTTATGCCGGCAGAACTGTGTGCACAATAGCAAGCTCTCTCGTGACACAGCTATCACGAAAGAGCAGCTCTTGAGGGCAGTTCTCGCACGACGAGCCGTGAATACCTGCATCGGTACATTTGCACCACTGAACCGGTTACCTTCGGATTTTCAACTGTATCGTGAATTCTAAATTAAGTTCTTACGTCATTGTTGACAAGAGCAGGATAGTATTTTTAAACCCTTGTCGTTGCGTCCCAGTCCATGTATATGCCAACACCGGGGTCTGAGAGAAACGGCATTTCGATCCTCCATATGTCTTGTACATATGGCAGAGTAGACCATAAAGTTGAATTGAATTGAATAAGAATGCGACGGATCTCAAATGATCTCACCTGGACGAACAGAAGACAGCCAGTCGATACATTTCCACATTAAGTTATTCTGCCGCTGCTCCGGTGAAAATGATTGGCTAAATTTACCATTGACCTTTTGTTCTGTGGGTGAAATTGACTGCATTCTGCGACGCGCCACATTGGGAATGTCAGTCGGAGATTGCACTCAGTAAATCCCCCTCAAATATCAAGTGAAGAACAGCGATTGAATTGGCTCTGGCCAGGGTGGCTCGGCGGTAGCGAGCAGCTCCAAATCGGAAGGTTTTGAGTTGGAGTCCTGGTTCGAGTTAACGCAGCCCATCCATCCCTCCGGGAGGGTGGGCGATAATTTGTATGCTATTTTCGTGGGTAAGTCAACAGCGTAGGGATGTAGGTTTTCACGGCTCGATGTATGTCAGACAGTTGCTCCAAAGAGCTGCTCTTTCGGCATGGCTGTTTGCTATCCCGAAAGGACAGCTGTGGAGGAGAGTAAGCCAGCAGTGTCTGTGATGTATATAGCGTTGTCTCGGCCATAGGAATGTGGGATTTTCTGCACTGGCTCATTCTTGGTTGCAGCTTTTAAATAGTTTACGGCGGCTGTTGTAAACAAACAAACACCCAAGCGTTTTAACCGTCTTGTTACGTGCATACGTTAACGTGCGTGGAATTCCCGGTTGAATTTACGGTGGAATTTTGCGCTTGAACTAACGCTGTGATTCGCCGGCGTCGCGTCACGAAGGTGCGTCATGAACCTTAGATTTGAAGAAATAATCTGGTGGCCTTGTTTGGCGGAGCTACACCGAGGTTTTTTTTCTTCCTAAAGCATGCAATGTTGCATTTCTACTTATTTTGCTTTTGTGTACTCATTCCAGACATTTTAACATTAAACAATCTCCGTGATTTTTAATAAGTGGAGCGATAACAGTATTGACGTTGTACTAATTGGTGAGCGAGCATACTGCAAATATTGTAATTAAATCACTGAGAAGATTAAATACGACATTTTAATTACACTTATAAGTAATTAACATCCGAGACATTTTAATAACTCTTAATAGCAAATTAACTGAATACTATACATAATAACGTGTTTCGGGGTTAGGTATACTATTTGTCCTGAAAGCCTAAATGTTAAGATTTTTAAAATATTTACAAAGCAAAGTTTACCGATTTAATCGCAAAGATCACGACTCGTACAGTTTCATCCGAGTCACCGGTCACTCAAGGGCGAGTTCACTAAATTTGGACGACTGAGTACGCTTTATTTTAAAGACTTAAAACATTTCTGTTGTAAACTAAACTCAATATAAATGTGACTTAAATGAGTGAGAGAGAGCACGACCAGCACGTGGTCTCCTTGGTAACGGGATTTCCAAATTCCACACGCAGATAAGCACGTAAGTTTAGAATTGCTAGCGCACAACAACAACCGCCATTCGCCACTAGGTGGCGGTGACGTCACCACGGCGCCCGTGCCAGGCCATATTCACGTTGAGGCTATCACGTGAAGTGTCGAAGGCTCGCCCACAGTAGGTCACAGGACAGACCCAGGGTCATGGGCTGCCTGACCGAGATGACTGGCAGATGCACCACCTGAGCTCCCTACTGGGCCAACATGCTGTGCTTTAGCCGCTCGGCGCTCGGCTCGCTGTTGTGAGCGTCACTCCTCCGCCCTCAGTTGTTGCTGGAGGGCGACTGCTTCCAACTGCCCGGTAGCGTCCTTCACGAACCTCCTCCACAGCACACACACACACACACCATCACTTACCACAACAGCTCAATTAGTGTGTGAACGGTATTCCGGCTGGGGTTTGTTGATTTCTAAACGTTTCGCAATTATTTATTTCCGCCAGCCTTCTGGCTTTACTCAAGCCTGGATTAGAGTGTTTTTACTGGAAACATTGTTTTGAGTTTGAAATTATATCCACAGATGATGACCTCAGCAGTCAGACACCCTGCAGATATGCGCCAACACAGTACTGATCAAAACAAGGCAGACGCATTCAGTGAGTATTGCCGTTGGCTCTCACCTGCCTTGCAAGTCAAAGTCAAAAGCGCGGGCGACTCCGCACTTAAACGAGCAATGCGTCTGTGCTGGCGGCACGCCTGGCGCAGTGAGCACAGGAGCTCCTGGGTTTGATTCCTGGCTCGGGTGCCTTTCTGTGTGGAATTTGAATGCTCCCCCCCGTGTCCGCTTGGGTTTTCACCTGGTACTCCGGTTTTCTCCCACAGTCCAAAGACGGTCTGTCGAGGTTAAGTGGCCTGCCGACTAAATTGCCCTCGGTGCCATGAGATGTTGTAACTTGCTTACCTTTCACCCACTGGACAACTGCTAGAAAGAGCTACATAGCTCAGCTGTCTCTTCCGGCTTAAATGAAAATGTACTGATAAAAAAAAACTGACTGTTCGTCATCGGTAAGATGACCTTTAGGGGCAGTGAAGTACCCCTCCCCTCCCAACTCGGGTCATTTTGCTAAGAGGTGATTTGATTCCCACACATGCCCTGTCATTTCTTCATAGCGGTGTCAATTCTTTGCAATCAGACTGGGCCCCTTAGGCTAAAAGAGCTATTGCGCTGAGATGTTTAATTTATGTTACGGGTGCAATAGAAATGCAAGGACAATTTCAAGTAAGTGGTTGACTCGATAGACCATGAAACTATATTTGTCTTTAAATATATTCCATATCCCCGGTTTTAACGGGTAATCCACAACTGCATTACGGGTCACAATGCATTTTCAGTTGCAAGTGAATTACAGTGACACATTTATTGGCCTTTTCACGTG
>JAZEWU010000026.1:2499147-2515438 GCA_036362915.1 Geotria australis | reverse complement strand
GCCAAAGCGTTGAATTTTCTCCGTCCGTTTGGCATCGTTTTGGTCAAAACGTCGGGGGCGACTTGCGGGTGAGCGGCCCGACTCACTCGCTCGGAATTTATTACAGAAAATAAAAACACTCCGCGTGCACGCCACCCACCCGAAGCACAAAATCAATTTGCTCACACTGTACTCAAGCCGCTGAAGTTCCCCAACATTCTTAGGGTGTTTAAGCGTTCCGTTTGGGCACATACGTTTTAATACCCTCGTGCCCTCCCGGGGCAGGTAGGAGAGTGAGAGAGAGAGAGAAAGAGGGAGAAAAAAAAGAAATTGGAATTTTCCAAAGCTCGCGGCCATGGAAACGTCTATATCTGCCATGTTTTATTTTCACAGGTCCGTTTAGTTAGCAGCGGTTCGTGCGCCGTTCAGTCGTCTCGCGGCCTCCTACGGGGACGCCCGCTGACGCCTGCTGTCGTTATCACAACGGTTTCTGTTCTCCTACGTTCACGCCTTGAAACGTGGATCTGCTCGCGGCTGTTTGGCATGGTGTTTAGGGAACCGCGGAACTCTTCCGCGGGCCTTGTTTTACGGCGCGAGTTTATAATTCGAAATGTTTAACGCTGTCGCCGCAGCGCCAGCGTGCTGCTCGGTGTGCCCCGCTCCCGTCTCCTGCTGAAACCCGAGTTTAATTCCCACCCGTGCCGCGCCACACCGACCAGGGCGGTGAAGTACGGTCCGACAACCTCCATCTCCGACAACATTGCGAGGCCTTAGTCCGGCGGTGGCTTGACTGACCGTTGTCTTGGTATTCATATTTTCTTGTCGTGCGATTGGTCGACTGTCCGAAGCGGTAGCGCAATCGGGCACGCGGCCAATAGGAGGGCCCAGCCCTGTTCCGCGCATTCCGTACGTGCGGCTGGCTGCCGTGTGGCGGCGGTTCGCTTGTGCCACTTGAGCGTCGAGCGATATCAATTCAGCGCTCGCTAGGGGGAAGGGATCAATGTTTTATGATATCTCAACAGTAGCAGCAGCGGCAGCAGCAGCCGCAGCAGCGTGCCATCTATCAAGGCTGCAGCGCAAACGCGTGACCCCCTTAGCCTTGGAGCGAAAAATCTGTTGGCCGTACGCAACGCTCGGGCGAGACGCCGCCGAATGTCCTCCGCGGCCGGAATGAAACGAGAGAAGACATTAATAACACACCCAAGGGCTTCGTGCGGTGCACGTGCTAACGTGACATTGGTGAAGTAAGCAATTTGGTCACTGCCCAGCTGCCCCACCGCTCAACCGCACCGCCGCCAAAACCGCCGCTCATCCCAACCTGCACCCGCCGCTCAACCGCCCTGCCGCCAAAACAAACCCGACTGCCCCTCCGCCCAACCGCCCAACCGCACCGAATCCCACGTGACTGTCGGTGGCGCAGCCCCGTTCTCAGTAAGCGCCGGGCGGCGTCTGAGTGACAGCGGGCGGCGGCGGCTGGCGGAGGCGCGCGCATCCCGTCGCCGCCGCTCGTTATTAATAGCTCCGAATTTTCGGTGCATTACTTACAAGGCAGCCGGTGACAGTTTACAGCACTTTGGGGGGGATTATTGGCATATGCGGGCCGTACGTTTAACGCTGTGCCGATGCGCATTCCGCACGGCTCTCTCTCTCTCTCGTTGGAAAAAAAATACGCGGTACTTAAAAAAGCAACAACAAAAAAATCACGCGAGGCTTATTTCTTTCGTTTGCAATGGGAGGATTAAAGGTCGCACCAGCTGTCAGCATTGTCGTTTACTCCCGCCGTTTCTGTCAGAAAGCAAGTTTTCGTTGAAAGCTTAGCACGTTTTTTCTAAACTCATTTTGGATACTACCTCACCCACGAATGTGGATGGAATTCTTATTTTTTTTTAGCACAGGCGCACGTTTTATATGTAAACTGCACACAACCGTTTTTTTGCTAAAACTAAAAGCAGATATGCACCGCGTCATTTGTTTGCGTCACCACTCATCGACGAATCCCGATGGGCCTGCTTTGACTCGTCGTCAGGGCGATGGAAATTTTATTCTCGTTTCATGCATTGGTCCAGGATTATATTTATTTTTTATCACATTGGTTGCCCACAGTTAATTCAGTTCAATTCAACTTCATTGTCAATTCTGCCATATGTACAGAACAGGTAGAGGATCGAAATGCCGTTTCTCTCAGACCCCGGTGTTGGCATATACATGGACTGGAACACAACAACAAAGGTTTACAAATCCATCCATCCATACTACGATAAAAAAAAATACTAACAATTATTAATGTTTACAAGTTAAGCCAAGCTGGGGGTCGGGGGGGAACAATAACAAGGCACATTTCTAGAACAAAAATTATAATTATAACAAATATAGTGCAGATATAGATAAAAGGTGCCACTTTCCCCCAGCTTTACTTTGCCCGTCCTCCAGCCCTGGGCCTCCAGGATCTTCTCTAGGCCAGGGGGTCTCAACCTTTTGCACCTCAGGGCCCGCTTGGGTCTTGTCTCCACGGACCACTTGGCGGTGCTTGCGGCCCACTGATGGGTCGCGACCCACCGGTTGAGAACAGTGGCTGTAATCGACCTAGTTCGTCACACTGCGGTGCCTCCTTCAGCAGGCCGCAGGTGTTTACGAAACGATTGGAGGGGTAGTTGTAAGCTAATGAGATTTCAATAATAATTATTAATAATAATAATTTTACATTTATAACGCGCACATATTCATTCAATGGCGAAGATATCTATTCGCCGAGAGAAGGACTCGGAGGCGTAGCGAGGAGAGCGCAGAGAGGCGGAGGAGGCAGCCAGGCAGTTTGCCGGCGCCATATTGCCACACGCTGCTTACTAGTGAGATTTGAAGATATTGCCGATGTGCACGAGACTCCTCTTGACTCGATATCGGGCGCTCCATCGGCTTTGCAAGCTCACTGGGTATTTTTCTGCTGTAATAATAAACGTCTATCTATCTGATCGGCAGATTCTTCACATCCGCACCAGTCCGCGAAAATAACTCTTGACATCCGCGCGGTTGTCTCGGGATAATCGGACAGATCTGACATCTCTTCCACGTCACCTGTCTTGTTTGTGAAATAAAATCGGTTTGCTGGCAAGTGACCGTATTCACCAACCAGCGTGGTGAAGTATATAAACTGGGGAGGTCTTTGTCGTAATAATAATTATAATTGATAATCGCTTTTCACCCTAGGGTCACAAGGCGATGTACACGGCCAAAGTCACGGTAAAAATGCAACTCAAACACGGAGCACGTGTTTTTGTGACAGAAGGTATGAGACCGCAGACGCTAATTATTGCGACGAAGTTAAACTTTGCGGTGGTTTTTTGACAGATCTTCAAAAAAAAGTTTAATCATACAAAATAGGTAAAAGTTCGCACTTATTTTGGCACCAAACTGATTTTTAAACGTGCTGCGCATCGCACGATCCTTCTTGCCGGCCGGTGGCGTCGGACAATACGTACGTAACCTTCGCCTGGTCTGAACTCTCTCTCTCGCGAGCTATGTCGGGAATTCGGCGCGATGTTGTTAAACGCGGCTGCAACCGCTGTGTGGGCGGGCGGATGGCCGGTGGGTGGGCGGCCGATATATGGGCGGGCGGGCGGACGGGCATGTGTATGATCGATATTTCCGTGGCATGTGTTTGGCGAGCCGGTGACGCGCGCGGCGCCTGACTGCCCGGCGCACGGCGTCCTCCTGCCTGCCCCGACCCGTTCGCCCGCCCACCCGTTCGCCCGCCCGTCCGTTTTGTTGTTGTGCCAAAGTTGTATTTATACGTCGGGGTCGGCGTACGCGGAAAACTCTCCCGCGTTCTTAGACGCGCGAAGTCAAAGTGATTTCCTGCGCAAATGAGGCCTGGGGCGGTGCTCGCCTCCTGTTTATAGACCCTGAGCCAGTGCTGGAAATTCCATTCTCTGGCAGCGGCGAGTTTCCCCTGTAGAACTGCCGCTGTTGACTTTGCCATGAAGTGGTACTTGTTTTATGAACCCGAGAGGGATGTTGGGTCGAGTTAACCCCCCAACCCGGATTTTGAGCCGCTCTCTATACTACTGAGCCATCTCAGCGGTTGGTTCTCCTAAACGTGAACATTAACCTTTGACTGTTTGACAAAGAGTGGGCCGTGTGTGCTCTGGCATCACGGTCCAAATTTGCCAAATTTCGGAAAGTGACCCACAGATTGATGTGGGGTGGTGGGGGGGAGCTCATAATTTAATTTTGCCTCGAGCCCCTGAATCACTAAGACCACCCCTGACAATGACAACAACCGCTGTTCACCACGGTACTTGCGCCAAGTCAGGTGCACCTTGAGGCCACGTGACTGAGCGAGATCACTAACATAACATAACAACACAACGACCCCCATGCGCCACGAGGTGACCGACTGGCCGAGGCAGACACCTGCCCTCCCCGCAGCCAACTCGCCGTGGCGTTTTATCCGATAACAGGCACCGTGCTGCTATCGGGAAAGGAAGATAGACGGGAGACAAAATGTAGTTGTTGCAACGCTACTGAGCCCGAGGCAGAGTGGATCGTCGCAAGGGCGGTCGGACGCAAGAGGCGCCTCTGCGTCGGCGCGGAGGGCCCGCGGGCGCAGTTTAGAAGGGACACCTGCTGGCTGTTTACGCTCTGTGCAGCGACGCTTCCGTTGTGTCGGATAACGCCGGCACCACCGGCCCAGCGGTCCATTCGTTCATTATTATTATTATCAATCCCCGCGTAATAATAATAATTACATTTATAACGCGTGGCACATATTCATTCAATGTCGAAGGTATTCATTCGACGGGAGAACGACTCGGAGGCGTAGCGAGGAAAGCGCAGAGAGGCGGAGGAGGCAGCCAGGCGGTTTTCCGGCGCTATATTGCCGCACACTGCTTCCTATATATTATGATGTTATCGGCCAACTAATTAACGAGTGTTTTTTTTTATCCTGCAGAGGGTTGCACTGAGCCGGAGCCTATCCCGGTATATGTATGATGCCAGGTAGGGGGATAGCAATGGTGGAACGCAGCTGTTTGGGAACAAATATAAAAACAAAAAATTCTCACTCCGCTTTGACCCTTTCTTGCAGCCGACAAACCCACGCGCTCGCCACTAATGCCTGTCAAGAAATGTCACGCCGCGATCTCCCCTAGAAAACCCACTTGCAGGCGTCGCTGTGTCGGCACAGAAAGAGGGATCCAGAGGGATCGAGAGGGATCGAGAGGGATCGAAGGAGGGAAAGCAGGATCTACAGCGGGATTGAGAGAGGGAGAGAGGGCCACGCGTTACGTGAGCGTTGCTGCCTGGGACACGAAGCTCCCCTTAACGACCGGGGCTTAATTTCTCATGGAATATTTTCTAGCCCCCCACATCGACCCCCGCGGTCCCCCTCCCCCCGCCCTTACAATTCCGGGGGTCTCGAGAGAGGTTTTGTCTTAATGCGAGGCAGTTGTTGCCGCCTGCGCAAATGAATTTATGCAAAGATAAATTGCGTCTTAAATTGAAATTACTCTGTGATTTTCGCGTCCCGCGCGGGCCGTCTTGTTGATGCAGTTGATTGGCCGTATAACGTTGATGTGAGGACGAAGCTCGGGGCCTGGAGGCCGGCCAGTCTGGCTCGGGGCAAAGGCGCCGAGCGGGTTTGCCACGTGGCTGGGCCCCTCGCCCGCCGTCGTGCCGTGCCGGGCGGTGGGTGCGTCGGGAGCGAGTGCCGTGGAGAGCGGCGCGCCGTTAAAGCAGTTGCGCGACCGGTCGCGTTAATGTCGCGCGGCTGGTTGCGAGCGGTACAGGTAGACTGGACGTTAATAATAATAATAATTTTACACTTATAACGCGCACATGTTAATTCAATGTCAAAGGGATTCATTTGACGAGAGAACGGCTCAGAGGCGTAGCGAGGAAAGCGCAGAGAGGCGGAGGAGGCAGCCAGGCGGCTTTGCCGGCGCCATATTGCCGCACACCGCTTCCTCTATATATTATGATGTTATCGGCCAAATAATTAATGAGTGTTTTTTTTAAGTTGTGGGAGGAAACCGGAGAACCCGGAGGGAAACCCACGCAGAACCAGGGGGAGAACACAGAAAGGTGGCCAAGGTGGGAATCGAACCGCCTCGGGCAAGATCATTCGTTCTGTGAGGCGCGGATGTTTCCCACTGCGCCACCCTAAGCGTCGATGTGCCCGACAATTCCTGGCGACGTGTTTCATCGCGCGTTCGTGAGCCGCGGTTGGTCGTCGCGATCTCGGAATACGCCGTGCGATTTCCCTGCTTGCTCAAGCGCTCGCTCCGACACGGACCGATTGGTCGCAGGCAACGGTTAAGTCGCAGCCGCCGCCGCGATAATTTCGAGCTCGATTTGATTGAGCACCTGTACGCTCCGAGGTGCGTGCGCCAGGCTCGACACGGCCGGCGCGCCGGCGAAATGTTTACGAGGACCGATTATCTCCCGGTGGAATGAATGCAACAAAATGAACCGCGATCCTAAACGATCAGACACCAATTTGCCGCCGCGTCCTCCTGGGCCGCGCTATAATTAGGTCGCTCGGAACGGCCAGGTGTCCCTTGGTTCACCTTAGCGTGCCACGCGGCCAACACCAAATGAGGTCCACCTAGGGTTGCCACCTTGTCCTGGTTTTCCACGGATTGTCTTCCTTTTACCAGGATTCTCCTTTTTTGTGGAGGGCAGCTGTCCTGGGAAATGTGTACGTTTTTCACGGAGCAAGCCGTTATTTAAAGTCTGGGGGGGTGGGTCTTTTTTGTCAGTCACGCGTACAGTTCTCTCTCTGTCGTGTTTATATTTACAGTCCTCTCTCTGTGCCTCTGAGGTGGCAACCCTAGGCCCTCTACCCACCCCCTATGGGCTGGCACTGTGCGCGGGTTGGGCGTGGTGTTGTATTGCCCCCTGTGCTGGACGCTTGCTGGACCTGTGGCGCTGTGTGGAAAAACAAGCCTGGGCACGAGTCTGATTAAAAAAAACATTCCCTTTGTCATCCCCTCAACACACTTGAGAGCCAAACCTTGGGCTTGTGTCGTAATGGAAACCTGCGGATGCCTAGTTTTTATTTAGACAGTGCGTCTGCCGGGATAGGCTCCGGCTCACCGCGACCCTGTCTAGGATAAAGCGGTTTCTGACAGTGGATGGATGGAGTATTCCGCATGTGCGCGGGAAGTTCTCTTTGTCAATCCACTGCTGGATGAGAGCTTCCCAGTGACGTGCGGGTAACGGGGGTTTATTTGACTAACTTAATAATAATAAAGTAATAATGTAATTTTATACAGCGCCTTTCACCCGACGGTCACAAAGCGCTGCACAACGACGGAAAAAAAAACAACTAATATAAACCAAAGCAACAAAAAAACTTGACAATGATGTTGGCAGTGTCAGGGAGCAAAGATGCCAGAGCATAGTAGAGTACAACGGTGACTATTGCTGCACAGCATCGCTCACGGTGCAGCCGTATGGCAGCTTATTGTATGTATGGTGATGGGCCATCTACCAACAACTTAACCAGGCTCATACCTGCTTAGCTTCTGAGACCAGATGCAATTGCGTGCACGCCCGGTGGATTTGGTCATAGCTCTCCAGTATTACAGGGCTGTCGTATTTTATTTTCAATTTAAATTGTATCGTAAATTATTTTTGTCGGATAATTTTGAAAGTATGCCGAAGGAAGCGGTGGGTTCTTTTCAGTGTACTTTAAATTATTCTGGACAGTTATATCGCTTTTTTTATATATTATATCTCAAACAGACTTTATAATGAAGTTGGTTCGAGTTTGTAAGTTACAAGTTTATTTTGTATAACCGGGTGAGAACTGAAGAGGGTGGGATAATGAGCACTTTAACGAAGCGTGACGCGCTCTCGCAAACGCTGAGTGAGGTCCTCCGTCAACTCCATACACTGTTGCGGCAAGCACGACTCGCAAACACCTATTAACGGCAACAACAACAACAGCCATTCGCCACTAAGTGGCGGTGACGTCACCACGGCGCCTGTGCCAGGCCATATGCACCTTGAGGCTACGTGAAGTGTCGAAGGCTCACCGACAGGAGGTCACGGGACAGACCCAGGTATCACGGGCTGCCTCACCGAGATGACTGGCAGATGCAGCACCCGAGCTCCATACTGTGCCAACTTGCTGTGCTTTGGCCGCTTGGCGCTCGGCTCGCTGTTTTGAGCGTCGCTCCTCCATCCTGCGTTGTTGCTGGAGGGCGACTGATCCCAGCTGCCCAGTAGCGTCCTTCACGAACCTCCTCCACATCTACACAACCCTTTGTGAGCCAGAGCCTATCCCGGCAGACACAGGGTGCAAGGCAGGGGGATACCGAGGACGGGACGCCAGTCCATCGCAGGGCACCTGGGGCAATTTTACTCAGTAGACCAATTAACCTGGCAGCATGTGTTTGGACTACGGGAGGAAACCGGAGTGCCCGGCGAAGCAGAGTGACCTGCAAGTCATTAGGATTGTGCGTCGCGTTCGCCGGCAGAGAGCTCTTACCGCCGCAGAGTCAATAGGTGAAGCAGCAGCCGTTTATTTATCAGCACCTCTCTTGCCTGTTTGTGTCCGTGTTGTTTATCTCGGGTGAAGCTTGCACTCGGCGCGTCCTGTACGGCTTGCACCGTATCTGCATGGCGTTCTAGGCGCCCGTCTCTCTCTCGGCAAAGTGTGTGTCCGTTGTTTAAGGAGGAAATTAAATAGAGAATAGGCCCGTTGAGACGAGATTGCCTCCTTGTTTTAAAACGCGGCCTGGGTTCCATCAAGCCATTTTTGAAAACGCAGACTTAATTAGAAACGTTTACGCTTAACAAATCTGGCCTAAATGCAACGATAATTTAACTCTAATTTGAATTAGGCTGAGCAAAGAAGAGGAATTGCACTTTTATATTTTGTTTAAGTTAACAAGAATGCTGCTCATGCCACTGCCAGTCCTCAACTAGAGGGAGCCTTACAGGGCCCCTGTAGGTGGGTGATTTTTGGTCTTCTCTTCCACGCCGGGTAGACGTCCGATGATTTGGATGGTGCCTCGGTGCGAGGGTTGGCACAACGGCCTTGCAATCCGGCGGCTGCCGATTCAGTTCAATCTCCCGGCGCGGCAGCGGGGGGCAGAAGCAATAGGGCGGGTTTCTGGTATCCCGATCCCCACCCAACACTAAAAATGGAAGCATCTCACCTTGTATTGATGTAGGTTTGTCACGGCTTGATTTCTGATAATTTTTCTGAAGAGCTGCTCTTTTGGGAAAGAGAGGAGGAACGCTCGACAAGGCTGTCTCGAAAGAGCAGTACTTGAAAGCATTTCTCACACCTTAGTTTGTAAATTGTGGGTTTACTCCCACGTATTCCAAGACGTCTTGCCATCCTGGAGTGGTCTGCCAAGCAGCATCTCGAGCAGCCTTTGGTGGAGGAACTTGTGCCAGCAGTGCTCGAGTGAGTAGTTGCAGGGCTGCGCCTTTACCTCTGCTTTCTTTTACATCGATTAACATTGATTTACATACATTCTCATGCTTTTTAGGTGCCACATTTTTCAACGGTTATTACAGTCCGCGTTACCACTATTGTTTTGTTTTATAGGGGCTCCTGCTCCTATCACGTGGCCACGAATTAGCTAAATAAATAAAATCTATGGAATATGGAATTTTAGATTTGGAACATTTAGTGGAGATGATACTTGTAACTCGTCAGTTATTAATATTACTATACGTTCATTTATTTATGGGCCGATAACATCATAATATATTGGACGCAGTGTGTTGCAAAATGTTGGCGCCAGCAAACCGCCTGGCTGCCTTCCCCTCTCGCGTGCCTCTCCGCGGTTGCCTTGCGCCTCCGAGTCGTTCTCTCTTCGAATTAATACCATCAAAATTGAATGAATATGTGCGGGTTAGAAACAGCATTTATTCTTATTATTCTAAAAAACAGACAACCAGAGCAGTGAATATGAAAGAGACGTTCAAATGAACACCGGGTAAAATCCAGCGCACAACTATTCTCGGGAATAACAAACGCAAGAACACACAACTCTTCTAATGGTATTAACGCAGGTTATAGGCGGCACAGTGCAATTAAGCTTCGCCGAAGATAGCACGTTTTCACTTAAAGAGGCCCAAAGGTTACGCATTTCTAAACCGTTATTATCGGAAACAAAGACGGAGCAAAGAGGGCAACGCTCGTTGCGGTGTAATCTGGCGACGCCGAATGAAAATCACCCAAATCGGCGAGAGGGTTCCGAACCTAATTAATGGCGCGTTAGAGACTCCAGGTGGTTTCTTAATCGACTAATTACGGGCACGTTAATGATTGCAGGAGGACACCCGCTCGGCCGCGTGCTCCGCTGTTCGTGCCAGCTGCCGGCGTGGATATTGGACGATTGCGCGAGTGCGTGTGTGTTTGCGAGAGATGTCGATGTGGTTTTCACGTGGAGCCGCGTTCGTTAGGTGTGTGGGGAGCGCTAGCGTAGCGGGGCGCGGTAGCGTAGCGGTCAGCGCGCCGAGCTACGAACAAGCCAACATCGGTGACGATTATCTGAACAGGTTCCGCGCCTCCTCAAGGTCGACTGAATATCGCGTAGCTTTAGCGGTGTATAAACATCGTCACTTGGGACACAAACGCGGCCGGGCGTGGCGCTGGCCCACACACCATCCGTCGTGTGCCGTGCCGGCCTTCATAGGTGCGACGTGCTAGCGGCACTTGCCCCCCCGACGGTCTGTTAACGCTACACAGGGAATCGTCACCGTGTGTATTTGTTTGCTGCAGACTGATCTTCACTCGGTTGTGTGACAACTTTATTTCTCAATGCTGTGGTTGGCTTAGCTACGGTGATAATAATAGCATTTATAGAGCGCCTTTCACCCGAGGGTCACAAAGCGCTGCACAGGGCTGCGGAGAGAACGGCACGCCAACAACGACAGAGAACGGAACATCAGCAGAATTTTTTTTTGGGGTTTTTTTAATCTGAGCTGTGGAGAGAACGGCATGTCAACAACATCAAGATAGTTCAACTGAAAGGCAAACAGTAGCGATAAATTATTGGACGGTAATCAGTTCTGAGTTCCAACTCGGCCCCTTTTTAAGCAGGTGAGCGATCGCGAGATCATTACGGGACCCATTTGGCAGCGCGACAACCGGGTACATTAAAAACGAAAAAAACCCCGACGCTTAAAGATCTTCCAGTCGCGTTATCCTCGCGAGTGTCGGCATCTCCACGAGCGACCCGGAGAGAGAATGCGGCGTCGCTGGAGGCCGGCGGTAGAGACTCACGACGTAGGGGAAACCCGACGAGGTGGAAACGCGCGACTTCCCCAACGCGGCGGTTATCAAACCCAATCGGCCCTTGCGCAGCTGTGGGGGTGGATTAGCAGTAACAACACCACGTTTTATAATTGAGCGACGGTAGCGGCTTTGGCTGGGGCCTTCACCCGGCAGCAGATCGAACACGGCGAGCGCAAGCGCCGACGATCGTGCGAGCGAGCGCGCGTTTCGCGGTGAGCGTAGGCGGTGGGAGCCTCGCGGGCGCGCGCGCGCTCGGCACGACCGCTCGCCGTCACGCCGCTACCGCATAATCATTTAGGGCTCCGGCGCGCCTGGGGAGAGGCGCTCTTGCTGCAGATCACCAATTGGCGATTATGAGCTCCCCGGGCCGGCGGCGCTGCGGTGTGTCGCGCGCGCCGCTAGCCGCTAGCCGCCGCCGCCGCCGCCGCCGCTCCCACCACGTTAAGCGTAACGCCCGGGGACGGGTGGCCGCTGCCAAACGCCGTTAGGAGAATTGCTCTCCGTGGCCGTCTTTCGGGGATGGCCGCGTCGAGTGTTTCCCCCGCGACGTTTCACCTCCCGCGTCGGAGGCGTCGTCGGTGCTTCCGAAGCGTCGCCGAAACGCAACGGGGAGAGAGCGCTATTCGTACGTCGAGCCGTGAAAACCAACATCATTGCGAGCGAAACGAGGTAGCGTGAAGGGGGACGTGAGACGCTGGTGGGAGCAATATCCGACCGCACGGCCCTCCGTAAGCGTGCCTATCAATTACCGCTAGCCAAGAGCTCTCCCAGTAAATATAATTCGGTAGTTTGGCGAACATCAATACTGACTCGCAGAACCATCCATTTTAATGCGAACTATAATTACGACAAGATAGAGCTAGCATCTGGCCTGCAAATGCAGGCTAATAGACTCCTGCAACAGCCAAATTGCATTTTAAACACGCAACATGAATAAGCAATGACGGCCTCTTTTAATTAAACCGCCGCTCTTGCCAAAGACAAAGTGCTAACATTTACCCAGAGTGTGGAATGCCCCGACAAACATCTAATTAAGTATCGTTGCGGCTAATACCGAGCGCACGCCGTTGCCGCGTTTTCATTTTGTTTCTGTTTTTAACAAAGCCGATCGTAGAAAGCCAGAACTGGCGCCGCGTGCAGACGGACGCCCCCACAGAACGCCGCAGTAGTGGTCTCGGGGCACGATGGAGACAAGAGAGATGATTCAGAGTTAGCGAGAGAGAGAGAGAGACGGAGAGAGAAGAATAGAGACCCGGGTTTGCCGGTTACCCCCCCTCCTCAATGGTGTGGGTATTGGAGCAGACTTTTACAGCCGAATGCCCTCCCTAACGCCAACCACTTTTTAGTCGGAGGCTCTTCGGATCCTTACTTGTCTTGACCCTCCGCCGAGACCTGTTAACAAGGAAGACCCTAGCAGGAGTGGTATACTCCAGACGTGTTCACCAAGGGAGACCCTAGCAGGAGTCCTGGGCTCCAAGCGGACAACGCTCCTTTTGGTTCATCGGAACACGCAAACCCCTCCACCACAATCAGGTTACGATTCATGTGGGGAGTTGGGGGATCAGGTTATGTTGATAGAGTTGTAAAGTATTCGCAGTAGGGGCGGCACGGTGGCACAGTGAGTAGCACTGCCGCCTCACTTCAAGAAGGCCCCCGGGTTCTAATTTCGGCTCAGGGGGCCTTTCTGTGTGGAGTTTGCATGTTCTCCCCGCGTCTGCGTGGGTTTTCGCCGGGCTCTCCAGTTTCCTCCCACAGTCTAAAAATATGCCGCTGCATAGGTTAATTGGCTTGCGGACTAATTTTGCCCTGTGATGGACTGGCGTTCCATCCTATTTATGGCCCTGCCTTGCGCCCTGTGACTGCCGGGATAGGCTCCGGCTCACCGCAATCCTGTACAGGATCAAGCGGTTTCTGACAGTGAGATGAGATGATGATGATTCATCTAACCAACTCTTTGTGTTTTTAATTTCTCCCCGTCGCTTCAACCGCACGCACTCTCGGTACAGGCCGGCGAACACGCCAACGTTGACCTAACGTTAACCCAACGCTGACCTAACGTTGACCTGACCGTGGCCCAACGCCGCGTCCTTCCTACGAAGGCGGCCGTTTGTTGCCCGCCGAGATTCGCCGCCGTCCGAGACCGCGGAGTGGCGCGGCCTGCGAGCCCTGTCACTGGGATTACGGCCGCTGACAGTTGAGATGGCAGGATTACTGATTTAGACGGAGTCCCCGTGGCGATCTGATCGCAAACGCTCAACGCATCCGTCGCCGGGGGCATTTACCGGCGGCCTCCGCGGTGTAATCGAGTCCGCGGCGGCGTGTTTAGGCGGCGCGGTCAAAGCAGATCAGTCAAGGTGCGCGCGAAGCGGTTGCTTTATCACTGAGGATACCTCGGCCCTGCTCTGACCGATGTGCGGTCGCACGGGCGGTGCGCGCCGCCTGCCACGCGGTTTCGGCTCCGAGCGCGGGGCTGGGCGGCGCGTCGGTTAGCACGCTCGACTGACGGGCGGGAAAGGTGCGCGTACAAACCGTGGGCTCGTAAAAATGACGCCGCTTTGGCGGCAAGGCGACGGCGATCGTCCGACAGCTAGACTCGACTCCGTTGTGGGAATGTAGAATTTCCACCGCTGGACCGGAGGCTGTAAACGGGAGGTGAGGCACCCACGCCTAAACGCTGAGCTGAGTCGGGATTCGCTCGAACGCCTCTTCGACGGCGTTTCTCCGTTTAAGATTCAATCGCGCCGCCATCGTTGACGCGCGGCCGTGAAACTACTTTTGTCGCGAATAATAATTGCTGCTCTTACCGTCGGGGTGGCGGGGTCACGGGGAGACGGTGGGGGGTGGGGGGTGAGCGGACGGACGGCAGCAAAACAATCGCACGGGGGGGACGATACGCGCAGCGGCGCCTTGGGATCCGTCTTTGTTGACGTGACGCATCTGGCCCGCTCGTGCATCCAAGAGGGCATTTTGGGGGTGTTATGGAGGCAATCGGGGGCAGCAGGACGGTTCAGCGGTAACATCCGCGCCTCACGGAAAGAATGGTCTTGCCCGAGGCGGTTCGTATCCCGCCTCGGGCGACTTTCTGTGTGGAGTTTCTGCGTTCTCCCCTCCTGTTCTGCGTTGGTTTCCTCCGGGTTGTCCGGTTTCCTCCCACAACTTAAATTAACCACTCATTAATTAGTTGGACACGTCCGCTGTGCTCCTCCCCGCAGCGCCAAGTGGAGCCGCGCGGATCCTGAAGCGGCCTGTTCGTCTCCGCCGCTCGCTCGCCGCATGTGAGGCCCCGACACCGCTTTGGCCTGGCTCATGCCGCGGGGCAAAGTGCGAGGTGAGGTGCGCAGCTCGGTTCCCGTCTCATCCGCGAAGCTCGGCGCACTGGACTCGAAATCCAGGGTTTGCTGGTTTGATCTGGCGTGGCAGTTGAAACAACGCTGGCAATGTATTGATGTAGATTTTCACTGCTTGATGGAAGAGTAGGCCAAACACTCGTGCACTGGTTCACTTTCGTGGAAGACCCTTCTGCCAGGAGAGCTGCGGGCAGAGAAATGTCAGCGCCGCGCCCTTTACCTGTTATTCGGCAGGGTGGGCGCGGTGGTGAGATCCGCGCCTCACAGAAAGAAACTCCTGCCCGAGGCAGTTCGATGTCTGCCTCGGGCGCCTTTCTGTGCCTGACGGGTTGACGCAGGCTGACCGCCCGGCTGACTCCCTCCCTCTCTGTGCTTTTCCTTACGCCTCCGTATCCGCGTCTCGTCCATGACCAGGCGTGGAATCGGCGCGTTAATAAATCGTGTCGTTATTTTTTTTGTGTGCAAATATTCGTGTTTCCGTCCCGTACCAGTGGCCGGGCAATGATGAACCAGGGCAAGGCGGCAGTGAAGACCGGCTCCCAACAACAGCAGCAGCAGCTGCAAGGCAGCAGCCCGGGCATGGCCGGAACCCTGGGGTCAAAGGGCATGGGCCACCTGACGACCAAGGGGGCGGCAGCGGGCGCCCTGAGGGTCGGCAAGGGCCGCGGCAAGCGGGAGCGCAGCGAGTCCCTGGAATCGCGGGACCAGCGCGAGACCAACGCCTCCAACGCGGAGTCCGACTGTAAGGGTGCGTCACCCACGGCGACGCGTTTCCCGCGACGAGCCCTGGGCGCGCCGAGGAGATCGCGCCGCGCGATCGTTAACGAGCGGTCGCCGGGATTGAAATCAGTCGCTGCAAACCGTCGGGCGGATCGGCGCTCGGAACGTAGATCCCGCGTCTCGCTGCGTGCGTCAGTCTCGCGCAAACCGCTCGCAACCCGGCTGCACTCAACCAGGTGCGGACCGGGCGTTACGTTGACTGTGACCGTGGCCGCCATCGTGAGTTTCTGTCGAGCCCCCTTTACAGAAGGTGACGGTCACGGGCTGGGTTGCTTGCCTCCTTCGATTCAGCGTGGCGATGGCACAGGCTCGTGGTCCAGAAGCCCTCTCTCATCGGGAGGTGGGGGTGGCAGGGTAGCATGTTATGACAATTCAATTCAACTTTATTGTCAATTCTGCCATATGTACAGGACATATAGAGGATCGAAATTCCGTTTCTCTCAGACCCCGGTGTTGGCATATACATGAACTGGAACACAACAACAAAGGTTTAAAAATGCTAGGATAAAATACAAAAAACTATAAAAAATAAATTACGTTTACAAGTTAAGCTAAGCTGGGGGCCGGGGGCGGGTGGACAATAACAAGGCACAGAGCTCGAACAAAAACTATAATTATAACAAATATAGTGCAAATAGAACTAATATAGTGCAGATATAAATGAAAAGATGTGCAAGTAATATGCCATCTACAGGACGAGTAGTTAGGACGCACTCACGTTGTAATTTACACGCGTGTAACCAGGCGTGCGTTTCGCCCGCGCGTATTTGACGGGAATGGACCGAGGCCGAGCAAACGAGGCCTCGGCGTTTCTCCTCTCCCGACCGCTGGTTTTGCAGGTGTGGAGGATCTGTCTCCTAAACGAACGACCATCGGCTGTCACGGCCCTTTGCTTCTGCACCTTTCCTGACCCCCCCTTCCCTTC
>JAZEWU010000026.1:2482638-2498739 GCA_036362915.1 Geotria australis | reverse complement strand
GGGGGGGGGGGGGGGGGAGGTGTGTTTAATTGTGGGATCATACCATCTCGCGTGGGGGTGATTTCTTCTCGCGTTGGAATGTTCCAAGTGCGCGTGAACCGATTACGACGCACCGCCTCCACCATGACATATTTAGAATTTCAAACGTTAAGTTCAAAAGTGTTCTGGTAATGTTCGGTAAATTAGAATAACGCCGGCTTTTATTTGCCAGATAAAGCCTGAGCGGTCGATGAGTGTTTGGCATGTGGGAGGAAACTGAGACTGGATAATAATCATAATACTAACTTACTGAACTTTAGAAATGCCTTATCAAAAATACTCAAGGCCCTGTACCAAGGAATATATTCGAGGCATAGAAGTGCACAACATAAGTAGTATGATTATGTCATTTAGAACACTCGTGGGAAACAACCAAAGCCCCGGACGGATAGATTCAAAAATCTATTACTGTGCTGCCATCTCCAACCCAAGCCAGCCAGTCTCCCACGAAAGTACTAGGCTGGACGTTCGATAGTGCTTTCCTGGGATGTTGAGATTGTGAGTGTTTACTTACTAGAGCGTCTCCTTGGCGAACAGATCTGGGGGAAGGGTTCCAGACAAATAGCTTTCTGCAGAACCTCCGACTAAAAGGAGGTCGGTGGGAGGCAACTGGTCAACCCGCGTCCACCTGTATACCGACCGTATAAACCGGCAACAAGAATTTTACACTTATAACGCGCACATATTATTTCAATGTCGAAGATATTCATTCGACGAGAGAAGGATTCAGAGGCGTGAGGAAAGCGCAGAGAGGCGGACGAGGCAGCCAGGTGGTTTGCCGGCGCCATATTGCCACACACTGCTTCCCAGAGGAAACCCACGCAGAAACAGGGGGAGAACCCGCAAACTCCACACAGAAAGGCGCCCAAGATGAGAATCGAACCGCCTCGGGCAAGACCGTTCTTTCTGTGAGGCGCGGATGTTACCACATCGTGGCGCCCGCGCTCCTATCGCTCGCCGCTTGACGCCGACTGCGACGCGCGCGCGCGTGCAGACATGGCGTCGCGCGGCAAGCGGAAGTGCGTGCTGGAAAAGAAGACCCCGTACAGCGGAGACGAGTGGTGCTCGGGGCCGGAGAGCGACACGGACGACAAACCCTTCCTTGCCGCCGGCGCCGCCCCCAGTGAGTATCCCCGTCGTCCCTCCGCCCAGTGTCCCTCCGCCCAGCGTCCCTCCGCCCAGCGTCCCTCCGCCCAGCGTCCCTCCGCCCCGCGTCCCTCCTCTCTCGCTGGGCCTTCGCCGCTATCGCTATGCAGTGGCGGAAAGTTACGAAGCAGAAATTATTTGGCCGTCAAAATATCTGTATTATATCCTTTCTACAAATACGTTGCCGTTATGAACATGGATTGGCCTCAAAAGATGTGTACGTAGTCGTCCATAATGGACACGGTACGCAAAAACGATACATGGTCATTAAAACAATCATTCATAGTGAAGCTCTCTTTATGAGTTTAGGTCATGTGAAAAGGTGTGTAAATTTTGTGCACCCGTCGATATGTTGGAGAAAACGAGCGAGCACATACAGCACTTATCTTCAAAGATGTTACCGACGTTTCGCTGAAACTTCCACTACGCTGAGTCGTCCGAATCGATTACGATGCGAATCGATTGCGACGTAAATCCACATACAACTTTCACCTTAGTTCGACGCGGCTTTCCCCAATCCGTCAACCATGCAGGTATTTCCGCGATCATCGGCCTGCATAAGCGTCCGATAAATCGTTACACAAATTGTATTTGATTCGAGGATAGTGATGAACGTGGAAACGTGGACCCGTGAGGCGTACGCTGGCAGCGGAGTTCAAAGACAAAGATCCCCCGTGTAGCCTTAAACAGACTGTAGGGGCAAGTGCCGTTAGCAAGCACCAGTGAAGGTCGACACGACAGACGAGGGGATGGAGACCAGCACCACGCCCGGCCGCCTTTGTCTCCCTAGTGGCGATATTTTACCCACTGCACTAGGTATTAATTTGAGGCGGAGTCGACATAGGGGAGGCCCAGGACCGGTTCAGAAAATCGTCACTGGTGTTGGCCGTGAGCGGGATTCGAACTCGGGTCATAGCCAGGTTTGTAGCCCAGCGCACTAACCACTGTGCCACCGCTCGAGTTCGCGCAGCCTGGTACGAGCATCTGTATTTAATCGTACGTGTCCTGCATTTAATTTCCCTTCTTCAAAAGTGCTTTTATTAATGTGATCAGTGGAAGGCAGAGCGGGAAAAGGGAAAGGAATACACGGATGGGAGGGGGAATAGGAGGGGGGGCCCTTCAAGGTTCCCCCAATAACAACTAAAGCAGAGAGAGCAAGATGGAGAGCCGCCCCCCCCCCCGGGAATGCCTCTTGAATTCTAAGCAAGAGTAATAACGCTGTGCGTGCGCCTATCTGTTTGTTTTTATTCATCGCGCGTGAAAGACTGCACAGGGGGCGGCCGGGAGGGCATGAAACCGTCAGAGGTGGTGGCCCCTCTGGCCTGCCCTGTGGCCTTCCCAGCGGTGCCCCCGGGCCTTCCCAACATGCCCCACGCCCCCACGGGTGCCCGCCCCCCTCCGGGGCCCGTAAAGGCCCGGCCTTCCTCTGTGCTCATCTTCTCCACGGAGCTGGCCAATAGGTGAGGGTGCGACCTTCGGCGCGTTGTTGTCGTGCAGAGGCACCGCTCTTTCCGTCGTTGTGCGCGAGAGTCGGACACTCGGCAGTCTCCGTCGTGTTGTTGGAAGCTGCGTTCAGTCGCCTTCCGATTTGTTTTTGCGAATTTGTTGTGGTTTTTGGTATCGTCGTCTTTTGGAGGAGAATATATTTCGGACGCTTTCGTTTTTCAGATCGTTCGCGTAATATGTGATAGCTGTAGCAGCTTGGGTCGAGCTGTTACAGCTATCACGCGCAACCTTCGCACTACGCCGATTCTCGGTCGTGGCACCCACAACCTGGAACAGCATGCCACATCTTTTATGCCACAACCTTAAAAAAACTTGTAAAATGTCACCTCTTCACCGACTCACAACAAACCAACTGAGCCAGGCTCCGCTCCTCCGAATCAACGGGTGCAACGCGCCCGGAGAATATGCGCGCGTTACAAATATATATTATCATTATTATTAATGCATTCAAATGTGCGTTGTCCTTGAGCTGCTTGCCTTTTGGCTACAGGAGGACACTGTGTATAACCGAGCTACGTTAGGAGCCCGCCCAATAATTTCCTGAAGACGCCGACGTTCGGCACGCGGGCGATGTTGCTGGCGGCGGCGACGACCGCGGCAAGCGCGCGTTGCTTGCGCGCGTACGGGGATTGTAAATCTCCAGCAGAGCAGGGGCAAAGCGGACGAAAGCGCGCTCAGGAGCGCAGACCGGCAATCACGGTCGTCTCGCAAGAGGGCCGCGTCGCTCCGGCACACGCGTCCAATTTGGAGCGTTAGCGCGAGCCTCCTTTTGTTAAATAATTGGTTTATAAATGGTTCCTTTTGGTGTTTTCTTTCATGGCCCCTTCGCACACAGTCATCAGACGCTAACCGGAGGATGTCGCTGCTTTCTCCCAGCGTGCATGCGGAGCGCGTAATTAATCCTGTAACAGTTTAATCAGGCCATCAACGAGCCAGTAGCTTCATTCTTGCTTCTGCGAGCGACGAATCTCCGGGTGAATGGTTTGCGCACGCACGTTTGTGTGCGTGCGTGTGCTTGTGTTTCCACCCGCGGAGAGCGGTGGCGCAGCGGTTAGCGCGCCGCGCTACGAACCCGACGACCCGAATTAGATTCCTGCTCACGGCCAGTAGCACCCGTCACGATTTCTCCGAACCGGTCACGATTTCTCAGCCTCAAATGCGTACATGGTGCGCTGTGTAAACATCGCCACTAGGGAGACGCACGCGGTCGGGCGCGGTGCTGGCCACCCACCGGGTCGTGTGCCGCGCCAACCTTTATAGGTGCTGCTCGCTAACAGCACTTCACCCTACATCCTGTTGCGGCTACACGGGGGATCTTTGTGTTTGCGCACGCACGCACGCACGCACGCACGCGTTTGCGTTGCGAATGCGTTCGCCCAGCTGTCGTCCGTTCCCACCCACCGTATCGAACGTGCGTCGTTACTCAGTCCTTACCATCGATTCCTTGGGCGAGCAGCTGAGCGGGCTCCGGCCCCCGCCTGGTGGGCGAGCTAGTGCCGCGTGGGCCTCGCCGTTGGGCCTATAAATAGCCGGTGTTTCGACGCAAGCACAGGTGTTATCCATAGCGTGATTTTTTTGGGGGATTTTAGTTTATTTGCATTGTTACGGATAAATCTTGTGTGTTGCATTTAGAGTTTAAAAGTTATCTTGCGATTATTGAGGTTGGAGACCACTGGTGTGCAGGTTGTGTGGAGTTCGTGTACGGTGTGCGTAGCATGCCTTGTGTGCGTGTATCGTCTATCTGATCTGATACGCGTGGTGCTCGGTATCACTTCAATGCTCGTCAACGCCGCACTGTGCCTTGGGTAGGTGTCCGGCTATGGAAACCCAGTCAGTTGGTCTGCTGTCACAGAGTCGCCACCGCTCCCGGAGTCAATCCGAATCGGCATCGATCCTCCCGGTGACTGCAGAAAGCAGTCCCGCCGACTTTAACACCGAGCAGCACGAACGACGACTTTACGTCAACGTTGGGGGGAAATAATCTCCCGGGATAGCTTCGGTCATCAGAGTTGGCGACACTAGCTCTGGAATGTGTGCAGGTGCATAATGCGACGCATAACCGTGTTACGTGTGTCCTCCACCCATTGCAGGGCAGCGGAGGCGGTAACGCAGGGGAGGTCTGATTCCATCCTGTCCTTCCACAAGCAAGAGAAGGGATTCCTACAGAAGGTAATTTCACCAACAGCGGCGTCTGCGCTGACAACATATAGGGAAAGAGGATTGCTGCTCTTTTGGGATCGCAGTCTTGGGGTCATCAGGCTAGCCTGATGATGATGACAATGATGATGCATCCAAGGTGGGAGGCAAAATCCCGCGAAGGAGAGAGGAGGAACACTCGACGCGGCTATTCCAAAAGAGCAGCTCTTGATGAGCATTTCTCATCACCCGTTGAGCCGTGACAAACCGACATCAGTACAAAAAGGGACAGCACCTTAGACCGTTGCTCCTGCGTGTGAGAGATTGGCAATGGGTCGTGGTCTGCACTCAACTCTGCGGTTCTCAAACGCTGTTGTTGCGTACGGTATTATCGGTCTCGCTCGACGGTGGTTTCACATTACAACGCTCGTTCCGGAATGGATTAATATCGTAAAACGAGGGGGAACCGCTGTATTTATCCGCCGCTGTTGCTCACGCAGAACAACCAGCCGCCGGTGAGCCGCACCCTGTCGCAGTTGCTGCTTCAACAACAACAACATCAGCAGCAACAGCCTCAGCGAGCGACGCCGCCCGGGGGTGCCCTGCAGCAAGCCGAGCACTCGCCCTCCTCTCAGCCCGCTCAGCAGCAGCAGCAGCCGCCGCCGCCTCCCGCCGAGCAGGGCACCCAGCCTCCGCCCGCACCGCAGGAGAACGGCCCCGCGTCCGAAACGTCGGGCAAGGACGGTGCCGACGACCCGGCCGTCGAGAACGGCTCTCAGGGCCGCGAGACGCCCTCCAACCGCCCGAGTCCGCACGCGGGGGGGCCGGCGGGCGGCGCGAGGCAGGGGGGCGACGGCCCCGCCAACGGCACCGAGTGCCTCGCCGCCCCCCCGCAGGCCTCCGGGGCGTGCAGCGGCTGCTCGACGCCGGGCCACGGTGCCGCGGCGCCGGCCGGCAGGCCCTGCGGCCCGTGCGGCCCGTGCGGCCCGTGCGGCCCGTGCGGCCCGTGCGGCCCCGCGGGACACCCGCTGGCGGGAAACACGGAGGGCCTGTCGCAGCAGCAGCTGGAGCACCGCGAGATGTCCCTACAGAAGCTGCGCGACATCCAGCGCATGCTGTTCCCGGAGCAGAGCGAGCAGGATTTCCCGCTGCGGACCGGCGCCTCCAACTGGGGCCACAAGCCCAACCACGACGGCGCGGCCGCGAAGCGGGGGCCCGACGAGCCGCCGACGCAGGCGATGGCGCACGGCGCGAAGAGGCCCGAGGACCCGCTGCAGGCCATGATGTCTCAGACGCAGAGCCTGGGCGGCGGGCCTCTCGAGCCGGGCGGGATGCAGCCGTCGGCCCTGCACCCCAACCCGATGCTGTCGCTGCAGGAGCAGTCGCCCGGCCTGCACCCCGGCGCGCTGCTCTCGATGCAGGAGCACCACCAGGCGGGCCGCGCCATGCAGGCGTCGCCGGGCAGCGGGCAGGAGCAGATGACGCCCGAGCAGCTGGCCTGGCTCAGGCTGCAGCAGGAGTTCTACGAGGAGAAGCGGCGCAAGCAGGAGCAGGCCGTGCACCAGAGGGGCTTCCAGGAGATGATGATCCTTCAGCAGCAGCAGCAGCATCCGCTGGGAGGCATGCCGAGGCCGCCTCCGCCTCCGTACCGGAACGTCCCCGGGGGGGCCAGGTTTCCCGACGGAATGATCGCGGGCATGCGCGACCAGTTCGGCGAGCCGCTCGACTTCCCGGGCGCCGTGTTGGCGCGCGGCATGGGCGGCTTCAACGTGGCGGCCAGGTTCCCGGGCAACGCCGCGCAGAGGTTTGCCGGCGGCGGGCGGAGGATCGTCGACATGGACGGCCCGATGAACCCGATGCAGCAGCAGCAGTTGCACCCGGGCCTCGCTTGGCAGGAGGAGCTGATGTCGGTGATGCCCGAGCAGCTGCTGCGCCAGCGAATCGCGGAGAAGCGCGGCATGAGGGGCCTGGGCGTGCCCGCGGGCCGCGGCGGAGGCGGCATGCAGCCGAACCCGGACATGGAACGGCTGTTCCACTCGCAGCGGCACCTCGACCCGGCCATGAACGCCGGGCTGTTCTCCCCGCTGCCCGGCGACCACTCGCCCGTGCCTCACCCGGGCATGGACCCCGGCGTCCTGCAGAGGGGCATGCTGATGAGCCCCAACATGGGCGCCCCCCAGCCGGGGCTCGGCGGACCGGACTTTGAGATGATCGGACCCGGTCCGAGAAACCTCAATCTCATGTCTCCGCAGCAGCAGCAACAGCAGATGATGTCGCAAAAGCTGCGCGATTCTCTGCAGCAGATACCGGAGGAGGACATCTTGCTGGGACCGATGGCGGAGAGCGCTGACCTCCTCATGATGGCGCAGCACCACCAGCATCAGCACCACCACCACCACCAGCATCAGCAGCAGCAGCAGCAGAAAATCCTGATGTCGGCGCAGCAGAGCCAACACGGGATGATCATGTCGCCGCTGCAGGACTTCCCCGGGGGGCCCGGCTCCTTCCCGGACATCCTGCAAGGCATGGAAGCCCTCGAGCAGCAGTTCGGGCCCGACCAGGCCCTGATGGGCAACAGCCTGGCGCGGCCCGTCGGCTCCACGGGGCCCATGGGCAACGTGAGCGTCGTGGCGCCGCAGAGGGCGCTGGGCCGGCGGCCGGCCAAGCTGCCGCTGCCGGCCTCTCCGGGGATCGGCGCGATCAAGTCGCCGAGCCTGGGGCCGGTCCACTCGCCTGCTGTCAACTCGCCCGGCACCACCATGGCCACCCCTCCCAGCGCGTCCATCAAGTCCCCGGCGCAGGTCTGTGCTCGCCCACTGCCGCCGCTCGCCCCTTTTGCGAATAATAATAATAATTTTTATATTATTTTATTTAATTGACAACTTCTTCTTCTTTGCGATTCTTCGAAGTGTGATGGTTAAATTACAAGTAAGTGAAGGAGGTATTGTTTGCTTTTCATCTGCAGATCGATAATATTAAGGACAATTTATTTAATTGTGTTGGTGTGTTTAATTTATTTGAATGGTATTAATTTGAAGGAGACCTGTGATGGACTGGTGTCACATCCTGGGTATAGCCCTGCCTCGCAGCCTGTGTCTTCCGGGATAGGCTCCGGCTCGCCGTAACCCTGTACAAGATAAAGCGGGTTGTGAAAATGAATGTAAAAAAACTGAATTATTTTACCATCCGTTTACCATAGATCCATTTTCTAAACCGCTTGTCCTGGTGAGGGTCGCTGTGGCAGCAGTTCAAGGAGAGTGGACCAGACATCCCTTTCCTCAGCAACAGCTTCCAGCTCTTCCTGGGGGGGATTTCCAGGCGTTCCCAGGCCAGCCGAAGGATGTAATCCCTCCAGCGTGTCCTGGGTCGGCCTTTAGGTCTCCGCCCAGTGGGCCGTGCCTGGTAGACTTCGCGGGGGAGCCTTCCAGGGTGCATCCTTACCAGATGCCCGAACCACCTCAACTGGCTGCTCTCAATCCGAATAAGCAGCGACTCTACTCTGAGGTTGTCCCGGATTTCTGTGCACCAACTGTAAAATTATTATTATTATTATCATCTCGACTCAGGCACAAACGGCACTGGCCGCCTCTGCGTCCGGGAGCGTTGGCGGCGGCGGGAGCGCGGGAGTCGGCTCGGCGCTGAGCGGCCGGTCTCCGGCGGGCTCTCCGGCCCACCTGCGCTCGCCGGCCTCCTCCCTGCCGGCGCCGTCGCCCGGCTGGGCCTCCTCCCCCAAGGCCCCGCCGCTGCCGAGCCCCGGAGTCGTGACGCACGGAAAGGGCCCGGCTAGCCACGGCGGGACACCCGCCCCGCCGCACACCTGCATGGACGCAGGTGGGCACGCGCGCGATCGGGGCAAGAGCGCGATCGGGGCACGCGCGCGATGGCACGTAACATAACACATATTCATATTCAACTTTAGTGAAGCTCTGTTTATGAGTTGGTGTGTAAGTGTTGTGCACCCGTCAATATGTTGGAGAAAACGAGCGAGCACATACAGCACTTACCTTCAAAGATGGTACCGACATTTCGCTGAGACTTCCACTCGGCATCATCAGGGTGGAAATTTCAGCAAAATGTCGGTAACATCTTTGAAGGTAAGTGCTGTATGTGCTCGCTCGTTTTCTCCAACTGTAACATTAACAAGCATGCTGTGCGCATGATTGCCCTTATCAAATAAAGAACACAACAGCCAAGTGGGTTTTTATTTGATTACGAAAATAAAAGTTTGACCTGTCTGAGCGAACATTTCGTTCGACAAAAGTTTGTGCATGGGCCAAGTAATGGTGTCATTGTGTTGAATTATAAATGACACGTTTCACTTACGGCTCCTCAGAGAATTGGTTTGAATTTAGTAGTCATTGTAGTAAAAAACACAAAAGTGCATTTCTTGTTTGGCGACCGCGTGAAATATCACATGTAATATTAATGTGGGATGTTTAATGTTTAATAGGATCTGTGTGTTGTGAACGTTTTTAGCTAATACTTTGGACATACGTATCTGCGATCAAAGCTAACAAGGGAAAATGTTGATTCATGTCGCCGGCTGGCTAGCTCGGAGCTCAGGGCTCTAAGCCGTTACCGCTGATCGTCTGGGTTCAAATCCAGATAGCTGTCTGTGGTTAATCTGGGTTCTTGAGTGCATTGGGTCGAAGGTGTGAGCATCATCAGCAATGACCGCATACACACAAAACCATCACCTTCAATTTGGTGCTGGAATTAAGCTAAAATACAGCTGTGAGAATTAAAATATCGGTTTGAATGTCATGCTACCAACCTCACTCTCATATGCAGAGTGGGTGGGACAGTGCTGCCCTCTTATTCAATTCAACTTTATTTGTCAATTCTGCCATATGTACAGGACATAGAGAGGATCGAAATTCCGTTTTTCTCAGACCCCGGTGTTGGCATATACATGCACTGGAACACAACAACAAAGGTTTAAAAATACTAGGATAAAAAAAACAAAATACTAATATTTTTTGGACCAGAGGTCACGTGTGTGGACCAGAGGTCACGTGGAGGGACCTCAGAGGTATCTGTGATTCTATGGGTAGCTTTTTACCAGTATCAAGGCTAGCATCAAGTTTGAAAGAGAATGCATTTAGTGTCAAAGCATTCTGTTTGCACGTTTTTGCCCCAAGCATGTGTGGATGCTTGCAAACCGGCCACTTTGTAAGAGGTGTCTATTTTGTGTTTTAAGATCTTAACGCCTGTTTTATCGCTAGAAAGGGTGAAACCTCGTATATACTACATTATTTTGGTGATATCTGCTTCCGGGGTCAGTCTCCAAATGACCATACTCACCGCGTCGTGATATCACTAGCACGATGGGGACAAAGTTGTGGACAATACACGTACAAAAAATATGAATTTAAAAAAAACCTCGTGTTTAATATTACTCTTGAGTAGCACTGATATGCAAGTGCAGTAATACATTTTTCAGGATTTAATTTTGAAATGTCAACAAGATATTAAAATGGATCGCACAAGGACAACTTAACGAAGTTTCAAAAGGCAATATTTGAGTTCAAGTTATCAACGCAAATTATCTTTAAAGGAGTAACTTCAGATCTGTTGGCGAGCAAAACTTCAAGTTAAAAAAACATCGAAAATCCTCACAGACCTAATTAACGGATGAAAGGAAACTATGATGACACAGAACTGTAATAACTTTTCTTACATTTCGATTCGAGGGGTGAAAGCGTTAGTTTGTCAGGCGCGGCGGTGGTGACATGCGTTGGGGTTAGGGGGGGTGTGCGGGGCGGGGAAGGTTTTGTGGTGAATCGTCTCTCTGTGTTTGCTCACGAACCTAATGATGAAGTTAACAAGCCCATACAGCACTCCATTCACACTTCCTGTCCCAGACGTTCATCCCGGTCTCGAGGCATCGTCGAGCATCCCTTTCACAGTACCAGCTGAGTACCCGCCCTGCGGCCAATCTTGTTCCAAGTGTGTAACGCGTTCTACAGACGGCAGGATAAAGGCGATGTGGCTTAAGAGGGTCAGTGGTACTAGTGCAAAAGGGGGAACTGAAAGCTGAAATAGTGTTAAAGTTGCAGAGTAATCAATAAGTGTGAAGAAAACTTGAAATAACACTTAATATCCCGTTATCAGGAAAATAATGCACTTTTGAATGATTGGAGCCGTCATTGTTTGACATACAAACACTTGTTCTGTTATACTCTCAATATTTATTGACAGTGTGCTTACACTCTCCTTCATGACCTTCCATGTTGCAGGCATCATAATCTCACAGTTCCCATACATCGAGCCGTGAAAACCCCCTACATCAACAAATAAAATAATCAAAATAATCAATAAATAAAATAAAATAACCCTTATTTGGAAGATTGAAGAAATGCAAGTTTGAATAAATGCGTGATGTAAAATCATTGATGGTCGACGTAGGCCGGACATGGAGAGGTGCCACCGCTGGACCGAACGCAGCCCCGTCGACAACACAGTTGTCCCTCGCTTTCCGATCGCCTCACAATATGATGAAATCACTTTCCAATAGATGCTCTATAAGATCATGAGTATCACGCTATGATAAAATTTTACTTTACGATACGCGTTACGATATGGCTGCGCCTGAGCGTGGGTGGTGCAGCAGCCAATCAGCGATGCAAACGCATGCCACTTGGGTAGATTCTCAGCCAATGGCAGCTCTTTTTTCGTGTTTACATCTCAGTGTTTACTTCTAATAATAATAATAATTTAACAGTTAGAATTTAACTGGCTGATGTATAAAGCTGTTACATAGTGTGGTGGAGTGGGCTGGGAGGCTCCGGTATCTTCTTCCAGATGGCAGGAGACTGAAGCGGCTGTGTGAGGGATGGGTGGATTTCACATTACGGCACGTGTTCTGATTAATTTCGTAAAGCGATGGGGGCGCACCGCCGTAACTCCCGCCGGCGCGTGTTTCCCGCGCGAGCGCAGCCACCAGCCAGGCGGCGCAGCTGGTGAGCGTCGCCGGCGCCGCCAACTTCCCGTGCGCGACCAAGGAGCCTCCTCAGCCGCTGCCGCCCCCGCCCAGCTCCTCGCAGCACCCGCTGTCGCTCATGTCGCGGATGTCGCAGTTCGCGATGCCGAGCTCCACGCCGCTCTACCACGACGCCATCAAGACGATCGCGAGCTCAGAGGACGACCCTCCAGGTCCGGATCGCTCCCCAGGCCTCCCTGCACTGCCGCCCCTCTCTGGTGAGATATTACACAGGGTAACATCTGCGCCTCACAGAAAGAATGGTCTTGCCCGAGGCGGTTCGATTCCCGCCTTGGGCGGCCTTTCTGTGTTGAGTTTGTGTGTTCTGCCCCTGTTCTGCGTGGGTTTCCTCCGGGTTTTCCGGTTTCCTCTCACAACGTGAAAAAACCCCTCATTTATTAGTTGGCCACCCACGCTCATACGCAGCCATATCATAACATATGGTCAAGTGAAATTCGATCGTAACGTTATACCATTGTTCTTGTAGAGCGTACATCGTAAAGTGATTTCATAGTATTGTGAGGCTATCGTAAAGCGAGGGACCGCTGTATAAGATGCCCCCGTAACTTTTCCTCAAAAACAGAGTGAAAAACAACTGCCATTACAGTCCGCAGCAATAGGTTTACAGCACTGCGATTTCAATCGCCGTGTTTTTTTCTGCGCGTGTTTTGTTTGCAAAGGGCCCGGCTTGAACTCGGGGCACATGGGGCCCGGCAGGATGCCTTCCCAGAATACCCTGGGGCCAGGCGCGGCAGGAAGTCCCCTGGGGATGAGCCTCGCCGGGCAGCAGGGTCTCGCGCACGGGCCCGGAGCAGGGCCAGCCATGCTGTCCGCTCACAGCCCGGCCGGAAGTGGGCCCATGGGCCTGGGTGGCCCACTGCACCACTCCGAGATCGGGCCGGGTAAGTTACCGTGCCGTCTCGTGCATTGCCGTGCACTGTCCATGATAGCGTAACTATTTATACATAATGGAGTGTGTGTGTGTGTATATCTATATGTCGACCTAGGGGAGGCCCAGGACCGGTTCAGAAAATCGTCACTGGTATTGGCCGTGAGCAGGATTCGAACTCGGGTCGCCAGATTTGTAGCCCAGCGTACCTACCACTGAGCCACCGCTCCCCAGCCTCAAATGAGTACCTAGTGCGGTGTGTAAACATTGCCACTAGGGAGACAAAGGCGGCTGAGCGTGGTGCTGGTCATCCACCTCCTCGTGGCACTTGCCCCTACAGTTCGTTAAGGCTATACGGGGGATCTTTGTCTTTGTTGTATATCTCTATGTCCATACCGGGTTTGAAGTCTGCACAAGTGTAGATTTGACCTACACGACACCCAGGTTTTTACGTCTGATTTCAGCTTTTTTTCCCCACTTATTGATTGCTCTTCTGAAACTTTAACACTATTTCATCTTTAAATTTCCACTTTTGCACAAACACCACTCTTTATCATAAGGGTCAGAAGAACGTGTTACACGCCCAATAGGGCGGGTACTCTGCTATTAATAATTATACTTGCGTCTGTATCTTGGAGGTCGTCTGGCTACTGTGCAGCATTTTGCAGGATCTGGCGGAGGATATAAAGTGCTGGCGAGGCATCAGTGGTTTTGGCCACGATCACATATCATTATTTATTAATGGCTCGCCAATAGAGTAACGAAACATCACTTTTTTTTTTTTAAGCCGAGGGGGGGACGCCCATTGGCAGCTTGATCCGTGTTGGAGTGTGAGATCAGGGGTTCGGAGGATTGACGATCAACGCGTGGCGGCGATTCCTCTTGGCACAGGCCGTCCCTTGTAACGGGAAGACGCATCACTCGCACGTGCTGAGATTCCGTTCTGCCGTTGGCTATTCCACTCCTCGTTGGAAATCTCTGACCGACCGCTGAGAAATCCCGGCAGGGAACGGCGCAGGGAATCTGAGCCGTTGAGTGTTTTCGCAGCGCCTGGTTCCAATAACCGCGTCCAAGACCTGTACGCAAACGTGTTGTCCCGGAGTGTTACGCGTATAAACAGACCTCCGTCGTTTGTCTCCATATTTAATTTAAAATAAATTTTGTTTTTACACATCGGCACTTTGACTTGCCAGTGTAATCCAGCAGCAATATGGACAGAATAGTTGTAGTTTAATCTGTCTCTGCACATGGGTATAGGGGCTACGGTGTCCTCCCACGTATAGTAGGATGCACTGTCAACGGGCCTGACAGTCTAATGCAGGACCCTCCCCTGAAAGAGTCCTGAGACTCTCGTGAATAAAGATCGTCGATGAACTTGTGCAGAACAGGCTAAGAGGAAAGTGTGCACGAGCCATTATGTGACGTCCACTGTCCACACAGTACAGAGTATAATATCCTGATAGAGCTTATACCGCAAAGCGAATCAACGGGTGCAACGCGGCCGGAGAAAATGCGCGCGTTACAAAAGTAGATTATTATTATTATTATTTCATCGTATTGTGAGGCCATCATAAAGCGAGGGACCGCTGTACAACAATTTGCACCGCACCGCAGCTTCCGTCGACGCGCGCAGCACAAGGACTCGGCGCGTGTCTGTCGCTGTGCCGCGGCGGATTTCCGCAATCTGCCGTCGCGATCCTCGTCCCCCCCTCCCCGTAAGCGCTCTCGTGACACTTTATCGGCGGCAAAACGAGCGACGCCAAAAGGCGACGCAGCTGCGCCGAAGGCAATCGCGGTGCGCCCACACAGCGCCGGTCTCGCCGCTGCGGCGAGACGAGCGCGCGCGCGCGGAGAATCGCAGGCAGATCTTCTATTTAATTCCTTCAAGGTGCGCGGATTGGCGTTAAGGAGGAGATGAAGGCGTTTGTAATGCAATTTCCGTCGCTCGACCGGCCCCGTCTGCCGTACGCGTGGGCGTGCGGAAACTGTTAGAAAACGTGAGATGTTCCTTACCGTATTCTCCTGATTATAGGGCGCTCTCGAAAGTTAAGACAACACACCCGTGCGTGCAAGGTGTCGGTAACGTCAATGACATGTCGCGTGTCGCTAATGTTATACAAATCTGGTCTCGCGCACTCGCTCACACCGAGCGGATGATAAGACGCGCACCCCCCCTGACCTTTGTATTTAAATACAAGGGAAAAATATACGTCTTAATCCAGAGTATATGGTCACGTCCTTATTTAGCTGTCCATAAAAAGGCATTTTACCATAATGAAGTTGAGCTTTTGCAGACACCTAAATCTCAAACTATTTTCTCTATCCATTATTTAATGTTTCTCGGCCTGAATTTTGTCTTATTTTTTATTTCTTTATTGCATCTTTATCCATAATTCTGGAACGCATCCCTACTCTCCACCATAACGATAGAGTTTTCCTCTAGCAGTCTAGAGGCGGCACTATGCCGTAGGAGGTAACAGCCTTTGGATGGTTTGACTATTTTTAGCACAGGTTTTTAAATAAATTATATCAATGTTTGTTTTAAAGCCTGTGTCTCAACTGGAGTTCCACTCACAGTAAATAATTTGGCTCAGCCAAATTTCCAATACATGGCTAATTTGTAAAACTAATTTATAAAGCCCTGCAGGGGCTAGACATCCTTATAAACGAAATGCATGCATCACGCAGTCAAATAGATAAATATATTGTTCCATTCCTGTGTGAGCTCAACTTCAATTATGGGGATAAAAACAGTCACATTTATTTTGTGCTCAAATTAGCATTGGGGCGTTGGTGCTCATCTTCCTGTTTATAGCCCTGAGCCAGTGGTGAACAATTCTCCATTATTATGGCAGGGACAGGTCCATCCACAGGATTCAATTCACCACAAAACGGTAATCATTTTAATATCACGGAGAGATGAGCCGATTCAAACCCTCAGCGAGGATTTGAACTCTCAACATTCCGATTGCGAGCCGCTGAACCGGCGTCATTACAGTCACGCTTGTCACGATTGTCGGCCAGTTTCTATCAACTGCTGGTGGAACGATCGCGACACAACGTCGACGAGCCTGCATCGCCAACGCGGTTGTCTGCATAATTTATTCTGCCAATGCGCTCCGATTCGTTCACTCTTCAGCGAAAGTGCGATCACGAGCAATGTAAGCCTTTCCTATTTATTCGCGTTCCCCGGGGTGTTACTGTCTATTTTCGGTCTCTTTACCATTAAATCCCGTTTCCTGCTGAACAACATGGTAGCGGCAATTATTTTGAATCTAATTAGGAGGTGATACATTCACTCGGCTGGTACAGACACAAGGGGAGGGAGAGAGAGAGAGAGAAAATAAGTTTGAAATTTAAATTACTTGTTTAATAAGATGACGGTTAATTGGATTTCCCCCCC
>JAZEWU010000026.1:2445090-2469155 GCA_036362915.1 Geotria australis | reverse complement strand
GGGAGACACAGGGGGAGAGAGGGAGACACAGGGAGAGAGATGGAGAGAGGGGGAGAGAGAGGGGTGTGTTCTGTCGTTGTGCAGCGCTTTGTGACCCTCGGGTGAAAGGCGTTATATAAAAAATGCTATTATTATGTTATCGGCCAATTCATACATGAGTGGGTTTTTTTTTTAATTGTCAGAGGGACCCGGAGAAAACCCACGCAGACCAGGGGCAGAGAACACAAACCCCACACAGGAAGGCGCCCGAGGGGAGCGAGGGGGAATCCAACAGCCTTGGACAGGAAGGACCTTTTTTGCGAGGCGCAGATGTTATTACTTAATAAACAACTTGGTGGTGGTGGTGGTGATGATGATATTAAGGTGGAGCGGGTATGAGCGAAGACAATGGGAAACAGGTGCAGAGGTGATTAGTGCCATTGTTCTTAACGATATGAGTGTGCCACTCTTAATACTCACAGCACCTATTATTAACCCCCACCCACGTGTTTCAGAAAGTGTTTGAAACCTTTAGAACACAAATGAAGATTAGCAATTGCAACTAAGTTTTGCTGAAAACGGGCAGCTTCTGTAATCTGTCTCCGATAGAATGGGGGGAGTTGCCCCATTAACATGTGACTCGGGCAGCAGCCTATGCAAACTGCTTGAAGGAGGACTTGGTTTTCACACCTTCCCCTGTTTCGTAGCTGGGCAGTCACAATCCACGACGATCGCCAACATGGCTTCTCTTCCCAGCGGTCCGCATTGCTGTTGATACCGAGGCCGGGCTTGACTGGTAAGCCCCTGCGGGTTGTTGGTAATCCTCTCGTGCGGCGTCCATAGCTGCGGCGTCCATAGCTGCGGCGTTCTCTTCCAAGATTGCAAAGGTGTTTTGCGAATGTGTGGTGTGGTGTGCGCGTGTGTTTTTATGGTCACTGGTGTGGGGAGCGGTGGCTACAAATCTGGCGCCCCTAGTTCGAATTCCGCTCACGGCCAACACCAGTGACGATTTTCTGAACCGGTCCTGGGCCTCCCCTAGGTTGACCTAGCCTCAAATTAGTACTTAGTGCAGCGTGTAAACATTGTAACTAGGGAGACAAAGGCGGTCGGGGGGTGGTGCTGGTCACCCACCCCTTCGTGTGCCGTGTCGACCTTCATAGGTGCTCGCAAACGGAACTTGCCCATACAGTTTGTTAAGGCTATATAGGGGATCTTTGTCATGGTCACTGGTGTACTTCACGAAAGCGTGTTGTTTTCGTTTGTCGGCACATACAAGATGTGGGGAGACCGTGTTAACTGACGAGGAGGCAACCGCGCGGCTGCCTCCTCCGCCTCTGCGCTTTCCTCGCGTCTCTGAGTCGTTCTCTCGTCGAATGAGTACCTTCGACAGTGAATGAATATGTGCGCGTTATAAATGTAAAATTATTATGATTACATGTAAAGAATAAAATACAAAGTTTTTACCCTTACCGGCAATAAGAACACAGTGTTAAGATGTTTAAACACCCAAGTGAACACCTTTTTACAAAGGCTCCAACGTGCAGGTAGCCACACATACTTGTGGTAAGGGTAAGGGTAAAAACTTCGTATTTTATACTTTATTTATAACAACGGCAAAAAGCGTCCAATATTATTACATGTATCTGTGCATGGAACGTCTTTGGTACCGCAAAGATGAACGGAAACCACTGCCGGACACGTGTACGCACGGAGTCTCGATGCGGGGAGAGCCGCCGTCAATAGCGCGCGCTCTACTGCCAACTTCAAAACGGCGAACATTTCCTCTCTGCGATAGCTGTCGCAACAGATCGTTGGGGAAGCATTTTTATATTTCTGCAATTGAAGGTAAATACAAAGGGCGCTGCGTTTTTCTTGGCCGCGGGTATATTTATGTAATCAGTTGCCACAGCTGAAGCCAGACTCCCCCCCCCCTCCCCACCTCCACCATCAGCCGGTTGTTCAATCGATTCAAGCGTGGGGCTCACGGAGCACCGAACGGGAGTGCACCTGAAATGATCGAGTGGCAATCGTTCCCCCCCCCTCGGCCTACCGACCCGTTACACCCCGCTTGCCCTGCCTTACAGCTCCCTCTGCTGTGGGCTGGGAGACAGGCACCCACCCACCCGGTTATCCCTGGCGAAGGAAAGCAAAGCGCAGATTTGGCCTAGGCGGCAGCAGGCCACCGTCGAGGCCAGTTTTGTCAACGTTCCGCACAACGGCCCGCGTGTGAACACATTGCGTCCCGTGTGCACGCACACACGTGGGGAGCGGTGGCTCAGCTGTTAGAGCTATGCTGGGCTACAAACCTGGTGCCCCGAGTTCCAATCCCGCTCACGGTTCAACACCAGTGACGATTTTCCGAACCGGTCCTGGGCCCCTCCGCTAGTGCGGTGTGTAAACATTGTCACTAGGGAGACAAATGAGGCCGGGCGTGGTGTTTGTCACCCACCTCTTCGTGTGCCGTGTTGACCTTCATAGGTAGCACCTGTGAAGCACTCGCTAACGGCACTTGACCCTACGGTCTGTTAAGGCTATATATACGGGGCGATCTTTGTGTCTTCGCTGTGTGCTCGCTGTGTGCCGTCTCACAGGGAGCGAAGTGCCAGTCGGTGAAAACTGCTCCAGTCTGACGGATGGATTCACGCGCAGTTCTCAATCCTGTTCACGTGCAGCATCCGCTCCAGCACTGCACGATACGGTGAGTGGCGCGCACACACGACGCGCTTACGTTGTTTGCACATCCGCGCCCGCTCGGCAACCGGTGTTTTTTCCCGCTGGAATTCATCCCGAGCCGACACGCAACCCAGACAGGCAGCTCTCGACCCCGCACGACAGCTGAAGCCGGCTCGGGGCAAAGCAGGGCCAACGGCGGGGTGCAGTGATATGTATGCACTCTACATTTAGTCTATATCATGGAGAAAGTATTTTTATGTATGTATAGATCAACACTGAGGGTTACCATGTTTGAATCGTTCATAAATATTTGTGTCTTGCCCCTGACCAGGCGTGAAATTTGCACGCGTTATAAATTGTATCACTATTATTCTTAGCGCACATTTGATTTTAGCCGTACAACACCAAAGCCTTTTACGGTTTATTTCCGCTTTACTTCCAAATTATTAATTACGGCTTCTGTAACTTCAGCGAGCCGGCAGCAGTATTCGCAAAAGTGAATCTGCAAGAAACCCAGGTCAAACTAGTCACGTCAGCCGATAAACGTCACCAACGGGAGACGTCGAAAGAACGTGTCGCACGCTCGGAACACGATCGCCCGTGCGGCGGGTACTCTGCTAGCGCGTCCTCCGTTTACGTGGCGTCGCGCCCTGGCGGATCGCGCGCGAGTCCCGGGCGCGTTTGTCTGGCCGTCGTTTCAGGTGCTCACCCGCGTGCGGCCTGGGCTCCCACATCGCCATCGGTCTCCTCAGCGGCCTCCTCTACCTGCAAATCGGCAACGACGCCACCCAGGTGTTCACACGACATCCATCCATCCGTTTCAAGAAACCGCTTAATCCTGTACAGGGTCGCGGTGAGCTGGAGCCTATGCCGGCAGACAGAGAGGGAGAGAGCTCGACACGGCTATCCCAAAAGAACAGCTTTGCAAAGCAACCATCTTAAAAAAAGGCATTTTTAAGTTATCTTTAACATCACTTTTCACTGGCACATCACAAAGACAGTCAATAAAGGGAAAACAGGGAAATACGATTTTCACCGAAAAGTTTATTTTACAAACTTATTTTTTACATCGATTGATAGCAAACTGTTCTCCTTAAAATTATGATACACTTTGAATATTTCCTTACAAAATTCTGCTCGAAAGCTGCAATTTTAAGTGTTTGTCAAAATTTATTATTATTATAGCTTATATGATGGTAATTTCCATAACAATAACATCGGCGTCACCTAAACGCTTACCACCGTACAGGCATGGGCAGTAGAAAATTACTCATTCAATGGAAACAAAAATATCTTCATATTTGAGCCAAAATAAACGCCATCTGCAGCTGATTCAGCGATATCCGTCATTCTCCATTTTCTCAAAGCGGTACCATCATTACTGTACAATCTTCAGAGTTTGTAGCTTAAAACTACCTAAAACAGTCTTAATGCTCAAGGAACAAAGCGGTTTGGATTTTTTTTTTAACAAATCACACCCAAGTATACAATGCACACGTCTCCTCTCCAGTATTCCTTCGAGGTTGTCGTATTAGAAATTAAGCTCCGTAAAGTTTCCAGGTGATTAAAACCCAAATCATAGGCTGATTTAAAGTGTAATAAATTCTACACTTGAGTTGTCTGAGTAGTGAAAACCACGCTCCAGTATAAATTCAATGAGATATTGACAATAGTCCTTGGGAAACACGTAAAAAAATATAACTTGTTGGTACCACCAACACATTAGGTTTACCAATATTTAAATCACCAATACAAGTGAACTGTGCAGTAACCTTGTTTAAAAAGAATGCTCTAACGTAATCCACTTTTATGAACGATGCAGATAACGCCTGATGATCCTTTCAACGTGGGAGGCGAAACGTCGCGAGGAAGAGAGGGAGATCGCTCGACACGGCTGTCCCGAAAGAACAGCTCTGAAGAGCAACCATCATGATACTGGTATCGTTACATTTTAATCTTATTCACCATTTGTGGTAATGCGTTATGCTTCGGCCAATTAAGAATAAAAAGACTACAACAGGACGTAAATTGCTGTACGTATAGGCAGTAATTTAAATTTCAATTTACATTTCATCAACTAATGTTGTGAAGTGCCCTATTAACGCACCTAAAATAACGTGCTATGAGATCCAAATGCAAATAACAGACGGTGCTGCGTGAATTTAGTTGTTGTGACTGAGGTTGAAATTCTCCAACATACTTTAACTTAAAAAAAACGGAATTCCCGACTCCAAATTGTTTCCACTGTCCCAGCCAGTGACAAGTGATTCAAACTACAAAAACAAGGAATCACGTTTTTAACGACGTTCATTTGGAAGTGGTAGCAACAAGTATCAACAAAACAATTTTCCAAAGCCATCCATATATACCTTATCCACCTCCTGATACCATAACTCACGGTTCAACAACATGATAATCAGTAAAATAAAATGACAATCATTTAAGTGTTAACGATGATTGGAGGTTAGTGCCTGGAAATATAACTAGAAGTATGATATATGCATAATTAAGGTCCCATTCTCAAAAAGTGCTAACCAAAAGTGTATTATGTAAATGCTACAATTATACAACAGTCTCGTCGTTATTTTGTTTTCATTCGTCCTCCACAGTTACTAATGCTTATTAAGTACATGTTTAAAATTGCAAAGGTTAACCAACAACCTTTATAACTACCTGGACAATACAAACAAATCAAACAACCGTTATAAGATTACCTGTACACTCCACAGTTTCAACTTCTGTCCACTAAAATTCAAATTAACAAATGTTTATTCCAGTTTGCGGTATTTGATTACAAGTGTTTAATTCTGTTCATATGGGGGGGGGGAAGGGGTGGTGTAACGTTGTTCAACTAATCAAGTGATGAACGTTTGTCAGTGATGCAGCGCAGTCATGACGATGGCAGTGAAGATGTGTAGTTGCCAGACATGAATGCTGTAAAATTGGCATTCACACAAAGTAGTGTTTGGCAAGGGCATATTGCAACGGCCCCTTTTATTTGACAACGTAATCTGTTCTTACAAAATTAGACGTACCGATTTGTTCCTTGTCACAGAAAATAGTGTTTACATAAAAGCGCTTTTCAAATCTAGACTCCAGGGATTTAACCCATATCGTCTCTCCAAATCGGCTATGTCCAAGGAACAGTTGCATTTTGATTTTCCCGTCAAGCGGAGAAGGGAGAACTGTGGACTGGATGACACTCCCAAAGACTGCCAGGATCTACCGTTCAACTTGCAGTTACTACTGTACTGGAAAAAATATGTGAGATGGTATTGCTTTAGTCAGAAGCCAACCATATTAGCAGAATCCACAAAAAAGAATTGGCACGTTTTGTTGACGTGACAAACCATACTAAGTGGAGGCGGGTTTACGACGCTTAATTTTTTATGTGACCCAACCCATAAAATGGATATTATGGATAACATTGGTCACGAAAGTCTATATGTAAAATTTTCAAAGTCTCAATTAACGTGCATTACATGCTAACATACTGTCATAAATCAATACGCAAAAAGGCACTTTTAAGTAAGCCTGAACTTGCAATTAAACATACGATACTGCTACAAATGAGTTTGTAAACTTGACCAAGGACCGGAGGCGAGCCAAATAATAAAACCTCTCTAGATCGTAACCTTCGGAAGCAGCTGGGCTGCCCGAGGTGTGGAATTCAACGGCAACTTTGCAGACAGTGCCGCGAGCCGTCCGCTTCACCAACAAAACATGTTTTGCTCAGCTGCTACGTAATAATCTTACTAAGCATCATTGTGCAGAATGTATAATTGACCCTGGAAATTTTAGACTGGTTTTGAGTTTGTAAATAGACCCAATGCTATTGCTAGTACTGTATATACTCCCAAATAGTCATGCAGCTCATGGGATGTGTTAAAATGTATACTTGTATGTTTAATTAGAGGTGAATTTGTCCAACATATTCTCCGATTTAGGCGAGAGTGCAAGATCACCCAAGTGCCATGCAGGTAAGAGCTTATCCAACACAACAGGGTATATTTGAACGTTTTTAAAACGCATGTTTGTGTTGGGTGGCAGACAAAAAAACGGAAACCAGTTTTCTAAATGCAATTTCACAAGTTCAGTTATACAAGGTCCTGTGTATTTTGATAATTTAACTGGCAGTAATTAATAACAATTCACATTTTTTTAAGTAATTTAACACTGCATACTCAACAAATTGAAAAAAACAACAAGACATTCCTGAAAATGCTATGGCATGGCTTGGACTGCCTTAGGGTACACAATGACATTTGAGTTTATAAATTCAAATCTATTTTTCATTCATTATTTATCACGCGTGCTTTCGCAGCCGCTTGTAATCCCAAGTGTGGTATTCCGGGTCGGACTGCGTGTTGAGCACTTCACCACGCAGCCCCAGCGTGGAAAACCACCCTTAGGTTTTGTGTGTGAAGAAGTTCTCTGGCTGGCCTATCTGCATCCATCCATTTTCTAAACCGCAATATCTGTGCAATAGGATCATATGGCAATTGACAATTTCACACAAAACAGTTCACTTCAAACATTATACACAACAGACATTTGATTTGAAAGTATTGATGTTTAGTTTTCTTTACAAGCATAGGGTAGCACCACATACTTCTCACCAATTTGTCACGGATACACAGATCGTTATAGTGTGCAAGAATGTCCACCCAATTGCGATGGGAATTCTCTTTGGCGTAACTTCACACTTCATGCTGCTCTGCACGGCTGAGATTACCAAACATAGCTTTGTTGTAGCACTCGGGTAGCAACAGAAAATCCTGTACGTCGTATACACTTTGGGCACACCATTTCGTATTAGTGTTCATTAGCAGCCCTGCTTTACTGTGCCACTGCCGGCAGAAGGACCTACCCCCTAGAGGGACTGCTAGACGTATTTTGGCCTATTCTTCCACACTGTTCAGTGGTGGCCGCACTTTTACCCCAACGCACGTGACCTAGTGATTTAATAACCTGTGAACTCAGGTATTTATGCTCTATGTGGACCTGCCTTGTGCCCTGTGTCTGCCGGGAAAGGCTCCGGATAACCGCGACCCTGTTTAGGATTAAGCGGTTTCTGATAATGGGTGGATGGCTGGACCAGAGGTGGGGACATTTAACAAACTTACACCAGTGTTTTAACTGCTGTTTCAAGAGATTAAAACGAACTGCCAACCTGTAGATTACAAGTCCCATTGTCCTATATGTCACCATGGCAGAATTAGTGTTCATTGCCATTTATAAACGTTTGTTTATTAACAGGTTGAGTATACTTCACTGCAGTGTTGGCGAAAAAGGTAAACCTTTATTGAGCATACGCGTTTTAAACTAATAGCTAATTAGTTCAACGAAGATAAATGTAATAAACTATCAGATATATCGATGTAGGTTTTCACGGTTCGATTCATGATGGCCCTTGTGCAGCGCTTTGTGACCCTCGGGTGAAAGGCGCTATATAAAATGCTATTATTATTATTATTATGGTTGCTCTTCCGAGCTGTTCTTTCGGGATAGCCGTGTCACTGAGCGTTCTCCCTCTCTCCCTCCCATCTTCAGCCCTGAAGATGCCTCCCACATGGGAGGCGAAACATCGAGAGGGAGAGCGCTTGACACGGCTATCCAGTAAGAACAGCTCTGAAGAGCAACCACCAAACCCCACTATCAAATATAATGCTTTATCATAAACTGACTCGAATTCGAAGAAACTGACTGCAGTGCCAAAACCTCTACTCATAAGTGACTTGTTAAACAGAGCCTTACCACACAACCATACTTAGAATTCTAAGTTGTGTTGTTTTGGGATGTGCATGGCCCAGAAGTCTATGTCCTTGGCAGGTACAATACCCGTGCTTAATTGAGTTATGAAACAATTAAAAGTATTAGTTGCACATAGACTGCCAAAATGATTAAGCGACTACTTGCTGATTAACTCGGTCCCTGCTGTCACTGGACCCGATGTATCATTTCGGCCACAATATAAAAAAACAGCTCTGTAATACAATAACTCTATCCCAGTTACGCACGTCACCAATGTGCGGGATTTGTCCAAACGGCTAAAGACAGCTCACACGACCCTCGTAACCACTGACGACATTTTAGACACATTCAGCCAAGAGAATATATGTTCCTTATCTGGCCAGTAAAAAAATGTAAGTGCCATGTCTTTGAAAGTTTGATGCCGCTAATATTACTTCACTTTGATTCTGTTTCTGCATTTGCAGTGAGCCATTTCGTGGGGAACACGCAAGCAACGCACGCTATTTGGCGGTCCATAACTGCGCAGGACGTTTCTTCTGGAAAACGAAGTCTCACGTTGATCCGAAAACAACGACCTTCCAACAGGTGACCCCCTTTGCTTTTGATAATCCGACGCCTAACACATTGCACTAGAGAGAACTTAAGCCCAGTACCAGAAGTCATTTATTTGATATGCTCACATTTATTTTATGGCCATTTGATTTTCACGCCAGCTCAAACAGTCGGCCAAAATAGTGACGGGATGCAACTCGGCCATGGTATGTTTTGATTTTGACAGAAAAAATAAAATTTTAAAAGACGAACGTTTACAAAACGCACTTACAGTTTGAAGACATTTTATAAATCTGTTTTAAATAAAGTGTAACTAGATTACTTGTAGTGTATACACTTGTACGCGTGTGCGAGTATATATAATGTTTAAAAAATAATCTCCCCTTATGTTTTACAGTTTGGTGGAGTGAAATATCGGCGAGCATCTACCAAGCAGATGGCACTGGACAGGTGGCATACCATGTAAGTATTACCACTGCCCATTGCAGATGCTGAATACCGCACCCGGCGATGTACTGTACTCATTTTAGATATAGTCGGGCTGACTGAGGCCCGGGCCAGGTTTTGATATCGATTACCACTGGGATGATATTTAGGCTGTCGGGCTCATGACGATATTGCTGCCCACATACACTCACGCACTATATACACATTATATACACACGCGCATATATACACATAATCTGGCTGGGTGGTGCCGTGAAAGAATGCTTGCCTTACAATCGGAAAGGTCGTAAATTCAAATCCTAGACAGGGGGTTACAATGTGGCCAACCGTCATGTCAGGTCTGAGAAAGATGCTCAATAGTGGCCGTGGAAAAGGCTGCATTGCCACGGAGCGCTGTTGAAGGCCGGCAAGGTACGCGAGGCAGGTGTTATCGCCAGCACCACGCGGTATTTACAAAGACCCTGGTATAGTCTTCAACAGACTGTTGGGGCAAATGCTGTTAAAGGGTAGGGGGAGAGGGGCGGGAGGCAAGCACCACCCAGTATAACGTGTGCACACACGGATTGTACCTTATCACGGCAGAGGCGTTTGCGTGTTCCGCAGAACCCCAGCGCTATCTCGGCTGGAGTCCAGCATTCCTGCTAGGGCCTTCCTTGTTTGAACAGGTCTGGGAGAGGGATGTTCCAGACCCTCCGACTAAAGGAGGATGGCATCAGGCAGGCTTGCCCTGCTGTAAATTTTCGCTCCGATACCCGCCCCACAACTACAGGGAGTTGGCGCCATCCGGGACAACCCGGACAACAGCCGTTCAAACCGTCGGCGGAGGCAACAACGACGGTGCGAGCGCACACTGGACGCGGAACCGAGTGCCACGGCGCCTCCTTGGCGGGCGGAGGGAGGGCCCCAGCTACTTGAGCAGCGACGTGTCGTCGGTGAGCTCGTCGTCGGCCCTGCGCCGGCAGCGGCCGCACTGGCCCTGCAGCGTGAGGAGGCACACGGGCAGCATGAAGAGGGCGCAGATGGCGGCCATGACGTAGGCGACGGTGAGCAGCGCCGTCTCGTCGGGCCGCGCGGCGCTGTACGCGCACTCGGACATGTTGACGTCGGGCAGCGAGAAGGGGCCCGTCACGCTTGGAGAGTCCCCGGGGCCCCGCACTGCGGGGGAGACGCACGGCGCGTGGGTGAATGTGTGTGGGAGGCCCACGCACGCACACATACACACACACAGGTCGGTGTTTGTGGGGGGGCCCACGCATGCACACACACAGATTGGTGTTTGTGGGAGGCCCACGCACGCACACATACACCGGTCGGTGTTTGTGGGGGGCCCACGCACGCACACACACCTGTCGGTGTTTGTGGGGGGGCCCACGCACGCACACTGGTCCATGGGTAGGCAAGGTATCTATGTTGGTAACCATGTGTGTATGCGGGCACCTGAGCAGCGGCTGACGGCGAAGCCGATGCGTTTGTTGGCGCGGTCGAACACGACGTAGAAGCCCTCCATGACGACGGCGCCGATGACGGTGCCCGTGCTCGACTGCGATATGGCGAACTTGTAGCAGTCGTCGAGCATCGACGCCACGTCCTCCACCGCGCGCAGATATTGCTGCGGCGGCACACGGAGCGGACACGCGCTCAGACGGCGCGAGCGCGGCTGCGTCGCCGCCGCCGCTTAGCGGCGAAGGGCAGTTGTTGTTACGTATTGCGCGGAGCGAGAATCGAACTCGCGTCGCTGGATTCGTAACGGGCATGCTGACCGCTCCACCGTCGCTCTCCAAAGACGTAAATAAATACAAATTCTTTACGCGCGCTACGGAACCGGCAATGCGGCGGTGTAGCCGTGAGCGCACAGGGCTAAGATTTTGGCGACTCGGGTAAGACGCTTGCTCACGGTCAGCGCCAGAGATAAAGCCGGCCGGGTATGGTGCTGGCCACCCACCCCATAATATACTGTGCCCACCCTCACAGGCGCATGACAGATAGGATAGGAGAAACACTTTCCACGGATATTTCGAAACAGCATCTCTTAAGAGGGATTTTAACTTTGTACTTATACTCTTGCTAAGCCCAGAACACTGGCTGAATAACATTCACATTATGTACGTGTAAATAACACTGAGTATAATTTCCGTAAGCCAACTATAGACATACACCAGACATACCTCTGGCCATTACCCTATAGTGCACTAGTGCCACAACTGCATGACATACTCCACTTCCGACTAGAAAGCAAATTAAAATATATTTGACCTTTCATGCAAACGCCTAAGGCCGTGAGTAATCATCTTGAAGTGACAGCCAACTACAGGAGTGAGTGACACTGCAGGCAACGGAGTAATTTGTGAAAAATAAAATATAAACACCCACACAAGAACCGTCAAACTTGAATGTGAAACGCGCCCAATGGCTCTACTCACCGCGGGCATGATGGTGACCCTGAAAGACTGGTTGGTGGCCTCCCCCATCAGGTAGAGGGATATGTTTGGAAAGAGATGCCACGGAGTGCTGCCCGGCCTCCAACAAACCAGTTGCTCTCCCAGCCAAAAGCCCTCTGGGAACTTCTCCGTCTGCAACACACGCACACAACCAGATTCCTCCTCCACTCGTTGTGTACGGACTGTCAGCGCGAGTGCCGCACGCCGGCAGTTAACAGAGCAAGCGACATGCACGCTCAGTAAACGTGACATGCTCTACATTACACACCCTGTTGCCTCCGTCTCGGTTCTCGGTTCTGTCTGCTCCAATGTGGAATTCCCTCCCGTCGTCCCTTATCCCAGGTTCTTACAACCTTGCTCAATTCAGTTAGCGCATTAACTTGTAATCTCTTAAAGCGGCGCCGTTTGTCGCCGGGCCCTTGGCATATTAGGGCCTTGTGCTTGTGCTCGGCAACGGGGAGAACACGCAAACTCCACGCAGAAAGCCTAGGTTAATTGTCCCCGACTAAATTGCCCCAGGTGCCCCGAGATGTCACTTGCTTACCCTTTCCCCGCTGGTCAACCGTTATAAAAAGAGCAATGTAGCTCGACGGTTCCCTCCAGTTTAAATGAAAACTGACTTGTCCGACTGGCGCGCACGCGTGTGTAGCCGGCGCAAAGCTCACGGGAGAGTTGTTCTTGATGGCGGAGACGACCGCGTTGAAGACGCGCTTGGGGAGGCGCAGGTTCGTGGTGCCACTGTCCACGATGCTCTTGTCGTAGTTATACTGAGAAGGGCACAAGCGAAAAAACGACACGAGTCCACGGTTTATAATATACACAAACATCCGCTTCTGCCGATCGCACAAAGTATCCGTTTGTTGTGTCACAGGAATCCCGCAGCCACACCTTTGCAAGCTCACTGTGTTTTCTGTGGTAATATTGAACTATCTATCCGTCAAATGTTTTTGTCTGTTAAACCTGTTTTGCTTTTTTGATCTACACACGGAAAACATGTAAAAAACATTGCTATGTAATGAGGCTGTGCTCTCGGATTGGTCTTACAGGGTCGGTTCTTACGTGAGTGTTTTGAACGTCCGCACGATGTTGGTGGCATGTTATTGCAATAAAATATAATATATCATAAAAAGTATCTGTTTGAATGGCTGTCGTGGAGCAGGGAAACTCTGCCTGTTGGAGAACGGAACCGACAGGGTCACCGCGCACACATTTGTAAAGCGATGTCGCTCTACTGACGAGGGAAGACTAGAACAAAGCGCAGTTATTGAAGTCTCCAAAGACTTAAATGTGCTTGGCGATACTGCATTAGCAGCGGTGCACAGGTGTAAATGAAAAAAACTCAACACATTTAGTCAACGCGCTTGATAAGTACAGTAAAACCTCGATTTAACGGAATTCTACTCAACAAACTTGGGCAGCAACGGATGCTGTCTCCAACACTGGCTCGTATGTCCAACACTGGCTCCTGTCTCTCACATGCTGTCTGCTACTTCCAAGACAGCAGTCTGATTTGGAAAGAATGTAACTATTATTTTTGTATTCTAGTGTTTGTATTTCTGCCATTAGATACGTGTATTACTTCGTTTAATGCTGTTCATAACATACTGTTTGTTATAAGATAGGTCATAACTCCGTATATAATATCATCATAGAAACATCCAGCTTTAACGGACTTCCGGACACACTTTCCCCGCTATATTCGTCCGTTAGATCGAGGTTTTAATGTACTGTCGCTTACTGTTATTAAAAGGAATATACATTCGGCGACGTTATGGACAATGGCCCTTCTTCAAAGCACACGGAATGAATGAAGGAGGGCCACTCACCTCTTTGCAGTCCATCTTGAGGTCCCGGCCGTGCACCTCCATGCGCACGATTATCACCTCGTAATACCATTCCCTCCGTATGGGGCTGTACCACATGTCTCCAAGATACAGGTCTGTGTCCACACCGCCCAGAATCTGCCAAGATAACCGCGGCGGCAACACCAGTTAGCGAGTTCATTCACACCGGGCGATTATTATCATGATTAGAGAATCAAATGTAACGCTCGCAAGTCACGTCCCAAGAATTGCTTTCAAAAGTCAAAGTGAGAATTTCACTGGTGATGCCCGTGTGGCTTTTAACAGACTGTTGGGGCAAGTGCTGTTAGGGAGCAACCTATTAAGGCCGACAAGGTGCACCAGGAGGAGGGTGGCCAGCACCATGCCTGGCGACCTTTGTCTCCCCAATGTTAACGCGTACAAACTGCACTCGGTACTCATTTAACGCCGAGTTGACGTCGGCGACTCAGGAACAGCGCAGATATTTGTCACATTCGGAATCGAGCTCGGGTTGTTGTATCGCAGGAATCCCACAAGCAGAGCTTGCAAACTCACTGGGGTATTCTCTGCTGTGATAATAAACAGCGTCTATCACCCATCTAGTGTTCGTAGTGCAACGTGCCATCCACTCTAAGCAGTAACAAAAACAACAGCCGCCATTCGCCACTAAGTGGCGGTAGCGTCGCCACGGTGCTTGCGCCGACTAGGCTGCACTTTGAGGTCTTAAGTAAAAAAAACACTCATTAATTATTTGGCCGATAACATCCTAATATATAGGAAGCAGTGTGTGGCAATATGGCGCCGGCAGACCACCTGGCTGCCTCCTATGCCTCTGTGCTTTCCTCACGCCTGAGTCCTCTCGTCGAATGAATATCTTCAACATTGAATGAATATGTGCGCGTTCTAAATGTAAAAAAAATGCCTGAGATGACTGGCAGGGTCGCGAGCGCACGCGCGCGGGCGCGCACACATAAACCAGACGCACCATGGTGCCTCCGGCCGTGCCGTCTGTGGAGTTGGGGTCGGGGAAGAGGCCGCACAGCTGAAGCGAGAAGACGTTGGGGACGCCCGCCTGATTCACCAGCGAGTCGAAGAACGGCTCCAAGGAATCGTCAGGCTGAACGGGAAACAACGGCAACACTGTTATAATCACCATCGCCGATCATACAAGCGCCACCATGAAAACCGCCACCGGCATCACAATAACCGACATTCTTATTACAGTAGAAACTCGATTATCCGTCAGGGGTCGGGACCTCGGCCGTGACGGATATTCAAATAGACGGATAACGGAATAGGTACATTAAAGTGGATGTTAAAGAGCCTGTGACGCCTCTAAGGATGGCCGAGTGACTCCCTGTTTGTGGGTGATCAGTTGTCCCTCGTGAAAGAGGATGATGAAGCCTGCCACAAATCAGACATACAAATATATAGAATCCAATCAGAAGTCGGGCTGGGCTCCACATGAGGTGCAACTACAGTATACATATTTTCATATGGCCCTCGCAGTTAACAGAGACTGACGGTTAAACGAGTGATGGATAATCGATTTTCTACTGTATATGATTATCATTGAGAATTGCTCTTAAAAGTTGCTCGTTTGGGATAGCAGTGGTGAGCGTTTCTCCTCTCTTCACAATGTTTGAACCGCTACGCTGGAGGCATCTTCAACAATCTACTGCCTGGCGATGATCGCAAGCATTGCGCAGACCAGGCGGCACTGAGTCACATTGTGCCACACTGTGACGGCGGGCTCTTCTTTCAAAACGTGTTGAAATGTGACGCAAGTCGCTCATCGCGTATAAAGTACCTTCGAGAAAACAAATCGTTGCGATTATCGGCATCGGCATCACCATCATCATCACCTGGCGGCAGGGTGGCGCAGTGGTAACATCCGTGCCTCACAAAAAGAATGGTCTTGCCCGAGGCGGTTCGATTCCCGCCTTGGACGCCTTTCTGCGTGGAGTTTGTGTGTTCTCTCCCCCTGTTCTGCGTGGGTTTCCTCCGGGTTCTCCGGTTTCCTCCCACAACTTAAAAAAAATACAATGTTAGTTATTTGGCCTTCTTCTTTGCGATTCTTCAAAGCACGATGGGCAGCTTCTGGACATCGTTGTCTGGTTATTTGGCCGAAAACATCCTAATATATAGGAAGCGGTGTGTGGCAATATGGTGCAGGCAATCCGCCTGGCTGCCTCTTCCGCCTCTGCGCTTTCCTCGCGCCTCCGAGTCCTTCTCTCGTCGAATAAATATCTTCCGACATTGAAAACGTGCCGCGCGTTATAAATGTAAAATTATTATTATCATCACCCGTGCGATGTTGGCGTAGGCCAGGCCCAGGATGCCCTCCCAGTTGGAGCCGTTGATGAAGAAGCTGTTGGAGTAGGTGATGGCGGCCACGTTGGCGCGCACGCTGGCGCTGCCGCCGTGCGGCACCGAGACCAGGTCGGTGCCCAGGTCTCCCTGCCAGTTGCCCTGCGTGTAGGGCACGTACACGCTGGAGCGGCTCGGCCGGTACGTCGTCGACCTGCGCGCGGGCGACGGACACGGCGTGACGGAATGTCGCTTTGCGAGCGATGGTTTTGTTGCAAGGCCGTGCGCAACACCGCAAGGCAGTTATTAATACCGGCGTCGGCGTGCGGCCCGCGGGCGCGCCTAGGCCACAGCTGCGCCAGACCGAGTTGGGGATTGCACGGTGCAATGCCGCAGTTGCACTAAGATGTTTGTCTGTCACGAGCGCGGCTAGGTGGCGACGATGCGAGATCCTCTACAGAGCAGTCACGTGACACGTGCAGCCAATAGGAACACTCATGGAATGTGGACTGACACCCAACTGCCACGTTATATGTAGGTTCTTATGATGCAGGTTTCTACGGCTCGATGAGAATCGCTCTTAAGGGCTTTACGCGTCGCTTTATGGATTCACGTGTTGAGCATTCCTTGTCTCTCCTTCTCTGAAGCTCTTAGCAACCCTCACCAGTAATGCTGTTACCATGGTAATCAGTGTCATCACCACCAGCACGATCATGTGCATCGTGATGATAACCATCATCATTATCATCACCGCTAGCATAGTTACTATAGCCATCACTATTAGCATCACCAGAACCATCATCGCCACCGGGCACAATCACCAATACAGAACCATAAACGTCTGTAGCATCTTTAACACGAAGGCTTTCATGACCAAAGTATACACTTATATACTTGTATACGTGACCTAACTCAGAAAAAGAGCTAGACTATGGATCTGTAGCATCATCGTCACGACTAACGTCATCATTATTATTAACCATCGTCGTCAGGACGAAGTGCACCGTCTTCAATATCACCTCAATCTGAAAACACGCGCGATATTCACGTCATATAAAACGTCACGAGAACAGGGCTGGATTAGCGTAAACAAACCGTGCTGGGAGTTCAGTAAGTGTAGCGTTAACGTAAACTAGCGACCCGAACGTGCTTTGGAAGTGACTGTCCGTCTGTCTGACGTTAGCGCAACGCCGAAGCCGGCACGCTGGGAAGCACGGCACCCAGGCGGACAGTAATCTACCCGGGTCTTTGCGCCAGAATGTAATTCTGCTAATACAGGTCTCTTCCGATATACAGAAACTCCATACGTGGCAATTCACCGTAACGGACATTAGTAATGAAGGACTACGTTTTGATATACGTAAGGAAAATTCGCTAGATTCTTTGTAACGCCACCTTGCGCTTGGATAATTAAATTCGATATACGGAAATTCACTTAGAAATATTTTAAGGAACACAATGGTTCTGTACATCGATGGTTTTAGGATGTTTGGCAGTATGCCAGACATCACAGACCGGTCCAGCTTCGAGCAGCATTACTGTACATCCTGCAACACTATTTGCTCAGGCGTCGGGTGTAAGGATGGCGCAGTGGTAGCATCTTCGCCTCACAGCAAGAAGGCCCTGCCCGAGGCAATTCGACTCTCGCCTCAGGTGCCTTTCTGCGTGGAGTTTGTCTGTTCACCCCCTGTTCCGTGTGGGTTTTAATTTATTGGCCGATAACATCATAAAATATGGGATGGGTTGGCGCAGGTTACCTCACGCCTCTGAGTCGTTCTTTTTGAAAATAATAGCTTAGAAATTGAATTAATATGTGAACGTTATAAATTGCACTTTTTTAGTTTTACGCAGGAGGGGTCCGTATTTGCTGCACGCAAGCAAGCACAGTACGCCAACACCGCCACGTTCGCTAAGTCAGGGGATCGTCAAACTGGTCCGAGGCTACTTTTATATTTGCATTCGTCATATCGGGTTACGTCTCAGTGTAAGCACAAGAATGCCAGTCGAGGGATGGAACCACGAGGGTGAGTGACACTTACTGCTCCGAGTGATAGTAGCGCTTGAGGAAGAGGTGCGGCGCAGCGCCCACGGCAAAGTTGCTGCTGCCCGTGTCCACCAGAATGTTCAGCTGCGACGACACAGAGGGAGGCGACGCTTTCATTGTGGAACGCAAGGATATATATATTATATACACACATACACAAAGATAAAAGTTGTAAAGTGATTCTGCTGAACTGAACAAGGGACAGCGCTCATCAACAGTTTAAAGCTAGTGATGACAATTCCACATTCTTATGGCGGAGGCGAGTCTATATGTGTAAACAAACTGTTAACCTCCACACAAACAGGTTTTTATTATTAAATGTTAAAAATGTGATCGACCCTGTCAAAAATAAATTAGGCTTTCCGCTGCTCTCACCCGAATTTATCGGTGCCATTAAATGAAAACCGCCTCATCGCCTTAAAACATTTAATAATAATTTTAAATTCATCACTGTCGAAGGTACTCATTCGACAAGAGAACAACTCAGAGGCGCGAGGAAAGCACAGAGAGGCGGGAGGAGGAAGCCAGGCGGTTTGCTGGCGCCATATTGCCACACACCGCTTCCTATATATTATAATGTTATCGGTCAATTAATTAACCAGTATTTTTTTAAGTTGTGGGAGGAAACCGGAGCGGCCCAGAGGAAACCCACGCAGAACAGGGGGCGAGAACACACAAACTCCACACAGAAAGGCGCGCAATAATAATAGCATTGATAATAATAAAGCGCTGCACAAGGCTGTGGAGAGAACGACATGTCAACAACGAGAGAGAACGGTAAATCAGCAACAATTTTTTTTGGGGTATTATTATTTTTTATAATCCGCAAGGCGGGGATCGAACCTGGTCGGGCAAGACCATTCTTTCTGTGAGGCGCAGATGTTACCACTGCGCCACCCTAAACGAGCCGATCGATCTCCGCGTCGACGCAACGGCACGCTGCCACAAACAGCATCTAACACGGCAGCGGGACGCGCGGTCAACCCAGCGGTGACCGCACTGTCCATCACGACTGACAGGGGCCCGTCTCTGCGAATATCACGCGAAGGTTTCCGCGCTCGGGAACGCCGCTCGTTTCCAGCGTCCCGAGCGTTTTGCGTCGCCGCGAGAGAAAAAAAATGTTCACGCTGCTCAACTCTCACTCGTTGGTGGTCACACATTCCTTAGCTACTCGCCAATCATACCCCCGCCGCCGTCCAGCTAAGAATCTCATGACTGCGATCACATGCCTTCACGTAAGCCCTCGCCGTTCGCCGCGTGGGTGCCACATGGGAAGATTATTTAAACAACCGTTTACGAAGACAAAGATCCCCCGTATAGCCTTAACAGACTGTAGGGGCAAGTGCCATTAGCGAGCACCTATGAAGGTCGACACGGCACATGAAGAGGTGGGTGACCAGCACCACGCCCGGCCGCCTTTGTATCCCTAGTGGCAATGTTTACACACAATCGCACTAGGTACTCATTTGACGCTTAGTCGACCTAGGGGAGGCCCAGGACCGGTTCAGAAAATCGTCACTGGTGTTGGTGGCCGTGAGCGGGATTCGAACTCGGGTCGTCAGATTTGTAGCCCAGCGAACTAACCACTGGGCTAGCGCTCCCCACTACCGCTTACACCCCCCCCCCCCACACACACACACACAGCAATGGATCGTAACCTTATTGGCTTTGTATATTGTTTAAGTTGGTTAATGCACACGTTTGTTGTAAAGCTTACGACGAGCACACGACAGCCAATTTCGGCCAATTTACACTGTCTACGGTACTAACAAAATCCATTGTTTAAATAACATAGAGTAGGATTTTTGGGTGAAAAATGGTAACTTTAGATGCTCTCGGAACGAATTAAGCCTTTAACATGTATTTCCTATACTCACTTAATGACCAAATTACAAGGTAAATGGCAAAAGTGCAGCCCTGCAATTGCTTGCTCACGCCACTGCCGACATAAGGGTCTCTATGTGTGGGCGCTCTCGATAGCCCCAGTAGCATTAACCCTTGGCCTACTCTTCCACACTGGCCATTTGTCTTCGAAGATGATGATGATAACCTTGTTGTAATAACACCACAAGGCAGATGGGGAAGAGTATGACCTTGCTGAATGTATTACAAAGACGGTTGTTTGTTATGCGTATGCAATGTGAGGCTGTGTTGATGGATTTCAACGTTATGAGCTCCACCGAGACGTAACCTAATGCTTAACACGCTTGTCATCTGCGCCACTCATACCCGTGCATGTTAAATGTCAGGCCGTGTACACATACAGAGCTCATTAAAAATGTAAGAGAGTACGTTATGTTAGCTCTTTGAAAATTTACTCCAAAAACCAACTTGGAAAAATCCCTATCGTGCCACACACACACCGGACAGATGTAACCTTCGATCTGACTCGTGGAAACCCGCGCATAATCTCAAGGCCGCATAAAAGCACATATAATAACAGGCATGCCGAAAAGGAACTTCCGAGCGCATTGTTCCCATTGAAAAAGGCACTTAGAATTTCCAATGGTCACTGGTGTATGAAAAATTGGATTGCAACCCCTCCCAACGTATTGTGCTGTAGTGGAGCAATCAAATTGGTATGAATAACGTTTTGGTGCCACTCCAGGACTCCCCTTTTGGCGAGGGCAACGAAGCGTGGGCTATTGATCGAGCCGATCATTTCCCTCTCCCGGTGATGTGCGCGTTACTCGCACCGCGCCGAGTATGAAGTTCACCGGGTCAATTATCTTCTCCCCAAATAGGTACCGCGGCGGGAAACTGGGTTTAGCCGTAATGATGGATGTGGGACGACAACCTTTATCGCCACAAACACGAAATATTCTCCGACCAGCTCCGTGAGCATAAACCGGGAGTTATCAGAGCAACCTAGAATCAAACGGCGTTTGCAAACTAAAACCGCAATTGTACTGACGCAGGTTTTCGCGGCTTTATGTACGAGAACTGCTTTCCCGTAGCTGTTCTTTCGGCATAGCAGTGTCGAGCGCACTCTAAACGCCTGAAGGTGCCTCAAACGTGGGGGGCGAAACGTCGCCAAGGAGCGAGGGAGAGCGCTCAGTGGCTATCCAGAAAGAACAGCTTTTAAAAGCAGACCATCAGTTGTGTAGAACGACAGTAAACAACGCTGGGGTCTGAGAGAAACGGTATTTCGATCCTCTGTATGTCCTGTACATATGGTAGAGTTGACAAATACAGTTGAATTGAATTTATCTCCCCTTGGCTCACTCTTGCATGCTGGCCACGCATTTTGGAAGACGGTGATTATAATAACTTCGTTGCAATGACACCGTGAGGGAGATGGGGCCGAATATGACCTTGATGAATGTCACTTCTCGGTCCTTCGCGAAGGAGCGAGATGAAATACTCCACATAGAAATCTCAAAAAAACAGCCATGGAGAGCAATTCTTAAAAACACAGTTGCCCATGCAGGTATTTGAAGCGACACAAAAGCAAATATGTTAACGCTAAAGAGCTTTAGCTTAACACGAAGTAAAAAATTAACACAACCTCAGCTTACTAATACATCTGTTGGATTCCTAGCGCAGATTAATTACAGCACGTGCTCCACATCTGCTCAGACTGTTTTTGTATTTAAATAGTGAACTTAAACCATAACTGGCAGGGGAAATAGAGGGACAAAGGTATCGCGGTGGTTGTACGACACGGGGTGGTTCAATACAGGGCAACGAGAAATAATATTTGAATCTGAATTGAAATTTAGAAAAGGTGAAAATCACATCGCAATGAGCCCACGCTACTGGGTGGCACTGTGGCGCAGTGAGCAGCTATGCCGCCTCACAGCAAGAAGCTCCCTGGTTCGATTCCTGGCTCAGGTGATAGTCTGTGTGGAGCTTACATGTTCTCGCCGTGTCCGTGTGGGTTGTCGCCAGGTACTCCGGTTTCCTTCCACAGTCCAAAGACATGCTGCCTCGGTTACTTGTCCTGACTGAATCGCCCCCCCGTGCCCTGATGGGTTGTAACTTGCTTATCCCTCCCTGCTAGGCAGCTGTTAAAGGGCACTACATAGCTCAACGGATCGTTCCAGCTGAATATTGTAACACGAAAGAGTTACAAGTGTGCAATTATACACTTGACAATGCACGAGAGAGGAATGTTCCAAGTTAAGTGCCCTGTGACTCAAGGCAGAAAAATGTGGCCCTCCTAACACAGGAACGAGTGATATTTTTTTCTTCCCAAGCCGGTTGAAAACACTCCAGTGAGCCGTGTCTTTCCTCTCCAAACCACCCTGTGTTCTTTTGCCATGTCCAGCCAACGCCAAGACAAGAAAATGAGAAGAACCTTTGTGCTAAAAATGTAGCGCCGGTGGTGCAAGAGTGGCAATTTAAACCATTTGCCCTTATGTGACAAATGAGCCTTTAGGGTCGGTTACATCACCGCGGAGAGGCAGCATTTCATACTAATCAATGTAATGCACTCATTTGGACCAGTGTCCCATTCCCCCTTGAAAATCTGGGCTTACAAACACCAGGAAACGCACGCCAATCCGGCGAACGGTTTCCTGCAATCAAGAAAACGCCGCGGCACTGTAACGCGGTCACAATGCACACCTCATTGTGGAATACAAATGCAGTGCGTGCCCATGTAAATGTATTTCTCTGTATCGTTCGAATATGTACCGCCGGAGCAAGTACTACACTCATTGGCTATGCATGTGCTATTTTTACTTGTATACTGACGTAGGTTTTCACGGCTCGATCACGATGGTTGCTCTTCAGAGCCGTTGTTTCGGGATAGGCGCGTCGAGCGATGCTTCCAACGTGGGAGGCGGAACGTCGCGTGGGAGAGATGGAGATCGCTAGATACGGCTATCCCAAAAGAACAGCTCTGAAGAGCAACCATTATTTGTACTTGTCTATATATCATAGTATTCTCGACTTTTTCTTTAATGCTTAAACGTCTAAGACTCTAAGTTATTCTCCATAATTGTTTTGCACGTATTTGGCACATTGTTTTGCACAGAGTTCAGAGAGAGAGTGAGAGACAGGGAAGAAAGACTCCTACTGCCATGTATCTCATGTGTATGCGATCAATAGACTTGACTTTGACAACGATTGCATTTTCACAACACGTGGCTCGTTTTTCCGGACGTCTATATTCACTGATTAAAGCAGCCGTCACTGCAGGTAGCTGTGGCCGAGAATTGACTGTAGCTCGGAGCATTTACAGTCCACAGTGCCAATTACTGTTCCACCGCTGCACCCCTCTACTGTACGCGAAACGCAAGAGACAATCTCCTGGGAGTGCACCTTGTCAGCAGCATTGGGACCAATACGAGCACAACTGTGCACCGGTTGCGGCACTCGGCGTCCCATCAGCAGTCAGACCTGCTTGAGCCAATGCTGGTGAACTGACAGATGTGTACAGGCAGTGACTCTTTCTGACCGAGGCTGTGTCCTAGATTCTATAACGAAGGCTTGGCTCAGAAAACCGACGTCAATTGAAAACAAACAGAATATAAAAACCAGTATTTTGGACCTGACTAATGCGTAGAGAAAGGGCATGCACTGTCTTTCAGGTTCGTAGACAACCGACCCTCTCCCCGTTCAAAACCATGCAGAGGCTCATTTTAAAAATAGTTTACACACAATAGAGACCATTCCGGAATCTACCATCACTTGTACAAGCAGAGTGTACTTTTGTAAGACACGTGTTCTTCCTTTTGGTTGAGATAAGCACCGTGTACACATGAGAAATGCACACATGACCTAAAATGTTCCGTCAACAATCGGCTGCTGCCTTAAGCTGATAAAGAAAAACGCGGATGGAGACTTACAACAATGAGCGGCGAAGCTAATCAAACATCTGAAATCTCAAAGATAAACGAAGGATTGCAGTCTACAGGCAGCACGTGAAGATCACAGCTAATGGACATTAACCCAGAATGTAAAGTCAAATATCTGTCTTATACGTGTGTCACGAATAAAACAGCTTCGGCAGTTGCGAATTTCTATTCACATCAAGACAGAGATAAACCAAAATAGCTTAAAATGGGAAGAAAATTGGCGATGCCTCGGACAAACTGC
>JAZEWU010000026.1:2414665-2431883 GCA_036362915.1 Geotria australis | reverse complement strand
TTCGAACCCGGGCCCTTCTTGCTGTGAGGCGGAAGCGCTACCCACTACGCCACCGTGCCGCCCACAACATCACCACCCATATACCTATTTGTATTATATAATATAAGCGGGAACGTGAGGTTGGCCAGCGGATTGCACGTCCCTATCCTCACCTATGGTCATGAACTTTGGGTAATGACCGAAAGAACGAGATCGCGGATACAAGCCGCAGAAGTGAGGTTTCTCCGCAGCGTTGCTGGGCTCACTCTCCGTGACAAAGCGAGGAGCACAGAAATCCGGGACAACCTCAGAGTAGAGTCGCTGCTCCTTCGGATTGAGAGGAGCCAGTTCAGGTGGTTTGGGTATCTGGTAAGGATGCCCTCTGGAAGGCTCCCCCGGGAAGTCTACCAGACACGGTCCACTGGGCGGAGACTCAGAGGCCGACCCAGGACACGCTGGAGGGATTATATCCTTCGGCTGGTCTGGGAACGCCTGTGAATCCCCCCCCAGGAAGAGCAGGAATCTGTTGCTGAAGAAAGGGATGTCTGGTCCACTCTCCTTGGACTGCTGCCACCGCGACCCTCACCAGGACAAGCGGTTTAGAAAATAGATGGATGGATAGAATATAACCACTTATATCTATCTGTTTTACGTAATGAAAACCGACTTATCTGTAACATAAATCCGTGCACTTATCTGTACTATGCAATACAAAACCATACACCTACCGGCCTCGGGTGCCTTTCCTTGTGGAGTTTGCACGTTCTCCCCGTCCGTGTTCGCGTGTGTTTTCGCCGGGCACTCCGGTTTCCTCCCACCGTCCAAAGACATGCTGCCAGGTTAATTGGCCTCCTGAGTAAAAAATGTCCCCCCAGGGTGCCCTGCGATGGACTGGCGTCACATCCTGGGTATTAGCGCCTGGATGTGTGAGGTCACCTGTAATTTGGTTGGCCTCTGATTGGTTGCCAGCCTTGGTGTCGTCACGAGCAGCCCACGAGATGGCGTACATCGCCATTCGGCAGTCAGTAAAACTAATCTAATCTCGGCGGCTAAGTTTACTGTGAACCAAGTCGCCAACTAACCAGTATGTACTAAGCAATATATATTACCCATGTATCCATCCAGCACTTTGCAAAACAATAAAAGCAATACGCCACTGTTGTACAATTTTTAAAATAACAGTGCGCCGCCCGGGAATCGAACCCGGGTCGAAAGAATGGGAATCTTCCATGATACCACTACACCAGCGGCGCTCACGTGTTACACTTGGGTACACGTTTGTTATCCTGTCGTGGCTCTTAAGAGCTACCGTGTCGTGACAGCCCTGCCGAGCGTTCCTCCTCTCATTCGCGACGTATCGCCTCCAACGTGGGAGGCATCGTCTTCATGAAATACTCCAGAGCAAGTTACAGGCGGGGGAGCATAGACCACGGAGCAATGTGCAGTACAACAAGGCTACCGAGGTCTCGGACCATTCCTGCTTTGCACATGTCACAGCTGTCCCGAAAGAGCGGCTTTGAAAAGCAACCATCAATAGCAAAGCGTTATCACCTATATTAAAGTGTTATTACCGAGTGCTTTTGGGGGCTTTGCTAAATGCGAGTTTAAACTAACCTGAGGTATTCATAGTGAGGTTCTGTTTGTGAGTTTATAACCTCACTGTGAATAACATTGGTCATGAAAGCCTTCGAGTTAATAATAATAGCATTTTATATAGCGCCTTTCACCCGAGGGTCACAAAACGACGATTCTCCGCAAGCACAATCGACTTACCGGCAAATCGACCAGCACATTGCTTGCGCCTCGCCTCCGGGCCAGCTTCGCTGTCACCTGTGACATGTTCTACGTCAGAAGTCAAATCAATCAGTTTGTGTTAAAGCTGGAAGGAATCGTTGACCTATGGAGCTCTTTTCAACATTTGTCAGCGGGGAGGCGTAAGCAAGTTACAACACCCCAGGGCAACGGGGGAAATTAAGTCGGGACATTTAACCTAGGCAGCATGCATTTGGACTGTGGGAGGTAACCGGAGTGCCCGGCGAAAACCCACGCGGATACGGGGAGAGAACATGCAAACTCATGCTGCCAAGGTTAATTGGCCTACGGACTAAATTTCCCACGGTGCCCTGAGATGGACTGGCGTCCCATCCGGGGTATAGCGCTGCCTTGCGCCCTGTATCTGCCGGGATAGGCTCCGGCGCACCGCAACCCTGTACAGTATTAAGCGCTTTCAGGTAATAGATGGATGGAACATATCCCTGTCACAGGAATGTGGAATTGCCACCAGTGGTACTGTCCCCACGCCTGTCTGAATGGGAAACCGTGTTGTGACTCACTGTGTAGCGGTGTTAAGGTGGCTTGAAGCCTGAGGAATAATCCAACAAACGTCAGCCATGGTGAGAGTAAATAGTGTTTTATTATTCATTAACATTATTGCAATAGTCTTGGGTAAAATCACGTTTCAAATAAAAATTACGATCTCACATTGCATATCTAAAGTGCATTTGTATGTCTACTGTGTCAATAGGTCCGTGCAACACGTTAACAATCTATTTATTTGACCGTTTGTGAAATAAAATGTTAAAAGATTTACAAGTGGAAAAAAACCCATTAGAATTATACAGTTATCAAAACTGAACATGTTTAGTGTTTTTCTGATCGATTACGAAACTGAAAACGATGTTAGTGAGGCTAATTTTACAATTCAGTTTTAGAAAATACAGGTCTTGTATGTTGCATACAGTGTACAGGTTATAATATTCAACGTACGTACAACATGTCAAATGTCTACGCCGTATTTCTGGACGGATGTTGTTCAGTCACAAGTGACAAATGCTTCGTGATGTTTTCAGACCGATTACAGTAGTCAGTAATCATTGACTTTTTAACTTCATCACCAGCAGCAACCATGATCGATCTACTGCTGGATGGAACCGAATCAACAAGTTGGGTCACAACAAGCAGTTTGCTTCACACCTACGTTTTAACACACATTTTGTTTACACTGTTCCTTAACACAACCCTGTGGTAAAGTTGACCCAATCTATCTTAATTCACTCAAATAATTATTTTTTCACCGAAAGTTTTGACTATGGTTCTCTCGTCGAATGAGTACCTTCGACATTGAATGAGTATGCGCGCGTTATAAATGTAAAATTATTATTATTATTTTACACGCGCTTACTGTACCGAATCAAGCAACACCTACTTGAATCAGTATACGTAGCAGTGCAAACCGAAGAGAATGCAGTACTTTCAATCAACGTGGCTTCGATTTTAACAGGACCACTTATTGAATAACTCCATTTTCAGTATAACCGCTTAGCTTTATATATCACAAATGTTGTGAGATCGTTTACAGACATTCTTACATGGTGGCAACTGCTTTTCAAAGCGGTCTTTTTTTTGGGATAGCCGTGTCACTGAGTCGCTACTTTGCGACGTTTCGCCTCCCACGTTGGAGGCATGTTCAGGACAACGTAGAGGGCAATATTATACGACAGCTTCACTCGTAACTCATAACTAACTCAAAACTCACTCAGAACGCCTGAAGATGCCTCCAACGTGGGAGGCGAAATGTCGCGGAGAGAGAGCGAGCTCAGTGACACGGCTATCCCGAAAGAGCAGCTTCGAAACTCAGTTGTCACGCATCGAGACGTGAAAACCTACATCAGTACATTCCTGCACGGGTTATTTGTACAGTACAGCAATACCAATGTAGAAAAAAAAAAACCTCACAGCACGCATTGTACTTTCCGGAGTTTCAAACGAATAGTCACACCTACCTACCTACCCTTTGATTGGTGCCACAATATTATAACCAAATACGACGGAGACCCAGGACAGTGAATGCAATGTCGGCGCATTGTCGCTTGCGACAAAGCCCCAATAAATGACCTTCATCGATCGTAGTCAGAACACCCGCTAGCGGAGACACAGTTCCATTCAGCACTCGCACGGTCACACCCGTCCATCAGCCCAGCTGCCAAGCCATCGCTCCGAGCAGCACTTATGATCTGTGGAAACGAGGCAGGCCACATATGAGTGCGGTTTACAAATGCCATTGCCACCACACGGCCCACAGACACCCCCCCCCTGGAGCGTCAGGGGACCGTGCGAGACGTGGTGCAAACGTCGGGTAGAACCATCCATCCATCCATTATCAGAAATCGCTTAATCCTGTACAGGGTCGCGGTGAGCCGGAGCCTATCCCGGCAGACACAGGGCGCAAGGCAGGGCTATACCCAGGATGAGACGCCAGTCCATCACCGGGCACCGGGGGCAATCTAGTCCGCAGGGCAATTGACCTATTGCAGCAGCATGTCTTTGAACGGCAGGAGGAAAACGGAGTGCCCGGCGAAAACCCACGCGGACACGGGGAGAACATGCAAACTCCACACAGAAAAGGCCCCCGAGGCGGGGATTCGAACCAGGGGCCATCTTGCTGTGAGGCGGCAGCGCTACCCACTGCGCCAGTCAGGTAGAAACCGCCTCCACTGGATCTGACTTAAGATCTGACTTTAAGGGTGCCTTTTACTCCGAGGCGTCTGAGCGTGCTGAAACACGCGATAAGCGACTTGCATCATATGAAGGGGTTTTTTTCCCCCAATGGCATCCGTCTCTGTGTCTTCTTCTTCTTTGCGATTCTTCGAAGCACGATGGTCAGCCATCTCTGTGTGTGGCACGACGGAACTTGGCACTTGGCATGCATGCTAGACCAGAGCTCCCTCTACAGAGCATTTCGGCCTCCTTGCTCCGTCACCTCGTTCACGTTGGTTATATCGAACGTTTGTTGTGTCGCAGCAATCCCGCACCCAGAGCTTGCAAGCTCAATGGGTATTTTCTGCTGTAATAATAAACATCCGTTTCTTCGATGCTTCCACACCGGCCAAATGTGTATTACAACGTAGGCGTAACCCACACTTTACCCCACCACACGAGACTTGTCGATCAACTGTGCCGTACGCATTGACACTGCTGGGTGGACATAGGGCAGGATTTAAGAAAGTGGTTGACATCGTATTTCAATGCTTTGTGCGTTGTAGCGGGTCTTGGTTTTGAGTTTAACAATACAACAATTCTCTCTGTGCCACGTCCTTTCTCAAAAACGTTGGTGATCCAAGGCCTTCCATCTAGCTATCCCTATATGATGATGATTATTATTATTATTCACAAACGTTACGATTCAAGAACTGTTACTCAATGCAACGATTAAAGTAGGTAATTCATCAAGCAAAATATATCTATCGTCAGGTGACACATCAACCCCTGACAGCTGCCAAAAGACAGGCTTGTCTCATTCGCCCTTGGGAACATAATCTTGCAGAATTACAACACAACTGCTGCCATAACCCGTAAGCGCGACAATATAGTTGTTTACTTCAAGGAGTGGGGAGCGGTGGCTCAGTGGTTAAGCGTGCTGGGCCACAAACCTGGCGACCCGCATTCGAATCCCGCTCACTGCCAACACCAGTGACGATTTTCTGAACCGGTCCTGGGCACCTCCCCTAGGTCGACTCGGCCTCGAATGAGTACCAAATGTGTTGTGTAAACATTGACACTAGGGAGACAAAGGCGGCCGGGGAGTGGTGCTGGTCACCCACTTCCTTGTGTGGCATGTCGACCTTAAAAAAGTTCTCGCGAACGGCACTTAACACTACAAGGGGGATCTTTGTCTTTACTTCAAGGAACCTGTGTAAAGACTACGAATAGACATAACCTCCAATGTTCAGTTAAAAACGTACCAACAAGTATCATGACCGATAACATCCGAATATATAGGAAGCAGTGAGTGGCAAAATGGAGCCGGCAAACCGCCTGGCTGCCTCCTACGCCTCGCTGCCTCCTCCGTCTCTCTGCGCTTTCCTCGCACCTCCGAGTAGTTCTCTCATCGAATGAGTACCTTCGACAGTGAATTAACATGCGCGCGTTATAATTGTAAAATTATTATTATTATTACACACCCACTTCACGAGCAAGTGCAGCATCACAGTTCTATTAAAACGTGTGGCTGACGCATCAAACGACGATGTCGCTCGGTGCCGGAGATGACATTCCCCCAGGGCATGTTTGGGTCGAGCTGACCACTGGGCGCGGGACGATTTGGGCTCCATCCAAGGACGCCCTCCTTCCTCGTCTAATGCGATTTGATCCATCGCCTAATGCGGCTGGCGCAATCGTCGGTTTGCGCGAATGTGCCTGGTGGGTTAACGCGTCGCAGGAGCGTCACCGGCGGTGGCTTGGAGGGGGCCTTCATCGAGCTGCGGGTTCGACCACAGTTCGTTGACCGCAGCTGGCGACAAACGTTTCGCAATGCCCAAGGCTTTTAATTGGATTTAAGATTTGACTTTCAGGGTCATCTTTATGCCGAGGCACCGCGGGGTGCTTAACACGCGACGAGCGACTTATGTCGCATCGCGTTTCAAATATATACCCTGGACTAACAACCTCTCTTAGAGTCACTGTCGATATCGTTTTGACGGTAGTTGTCAATTCTCGTAGCCATGCATCGCGGGCAGAAATCGATCTGGTTTGTAAATGTGTGGGCTGTTTCGCAAACTGTACACATTTATTTGAAGTGACGAAGTGGATTTTTCAGAGAGCACCAGTCCCAAAAAATATGTTCCTCAATGTTTTGTTCGTTGCTTACAGTCCTTCGGCGCTCATCGATAACGAACCAAAACACGTTCGATCTTTACACAAAGTTTCACGCATTTTAACAGCACAGCGTACGTTACATTCTACATTTACCAAAAACGCGCGCCCTTAACCGACAACGTACAGTGAATCGCGTAATATTTCTTTCCGCTAAAACGAGTAGACACATCCTTACATTCGCCGACATTTTAAGGCACCTGGTTAAGAACAAGTAAATAACGATTTGTTAGAAAATACACATTTCAAGCTGTCGAACGTCAAGTTAAACCTAATATATTAAAATATTATTAAAATGTTTGATATATATTAGAAAGATATGTTTGTTCGTTTGTAGCCCCGTTTAGGAATGAATTTGAACTTGCGTCTCATCGTGCAGACGTCCCAACTCGGGAGTTAGTTTGTCTGTATTAGTACTGTGAATGACTTAAAGCATCACACACGTATGGACGGATTTACAGACAGATTTCACATTTGCAATCCAAGTGTTACGGTTGTTTTTCAAAGCTGTTCGTTGGGGATAGCCGTGTCGAGTGCTCTCCCTCTCTCCCGCCGAACGTTTTGCCTCCCGCGCGCACAGCGCTCAGTGACACGGCTATCCCGAAAGAACAGCTTTGAAAAGCAACCATCATGAATCGCGCGTTGGAAACAGTGTCTGCTAAGAGTCCAGTTGGGTTTGGGTGGCAGTCTGAGCTACTCAACTGGCTTATAGATACAGTACTGTGCTTGTGCTATAGATAGACACGTTAATTAATTCCAAGTTTTGCAGCAATCCAGTAATTTATGCGATTCTGACAATGTGCAAATATTACAATTAAATTCTCGATAATTATCAGTCACTCCCTTTTTGAAAGATAATGGCAACTGCAGCGAGACATGTACAGTCGGAAGCCACTGCTTAATCAAGGGCTTGGCGACAGTCTGTACGGTTATCGAATGCAAATGACATCTTAAATATTACACATAAGCAGGCACCCAGCGATATTAAATACCGTGATTTCATCAAAACTTAAATTACACAGCGATTTCACAATAACACGTTATGGCCGTTACCAGTAATAATAACATTTTGTTTTATTTATTTTCAAAAGAAAGGGTCACGCTGTGGGATATTTGACTAATGTCTTCGAGCAAGTAAATGTTACCCTTCCCAAATCTCTGTTACCATCAGAGGCCATCCAACGTAACAGCCTCCCAAACCTGCCTTGAGATGCAGTGTTAATTAATTGGCCGATGACATTCATCTTTGTCCGGTTTCCTTGCGCCTCCGAGTCGTTCTCTCTTCGAATGAATACCTTCGACACTGAATGAATACGTGCGCGTTATAAATTGTAATTATTAAATTGTAATTATTTTACGATCTCCGCAGCCCATGCTGGGGTCAATACCTCACACGCGCTAACATTCCACCGTTGCGTCGGGTGGCGAATTCGACCCTAAATGCCTCCGTACGCTCGGCACGCAAAATCCGATGGCACTAACGCCCTCTATAGATCGGCCCGATTAAACTGTGCCGTACTAGTTAAATGAAACCGCACGCTTGAAAATGTATCGAGCAGTTCCATCCACACAGGGATTAATCTCGCCACGGAACTTGTCCGTAGCACTGCCCCCCGGCTGGCTTGGCGTAGGAATTATCGGTTTAAGGCACTACCACTAATGTACAAAGTACAGTAAAGCAAATTTGACTCGAAGGCTTTCGTGACCAATGTTATCCATAGTCTAGTTCTTTTTATGAGTTAGGTCACGTGAAAAGTGACCTAACTCATAAAAAGAACGAGACTCATAACTCATAAAAAGAGCAAGACTATGGATACAGTAACGCAGATAAGTAATAACCGCATGATTGATGGTTGCTCTTCAGAGCTGTTCTTTCGGGATATCCGTGTCACTGAGCGATCTCACTGGTGTTCTATTTAATCTGGGGGCCTTTTGAGGTTCGCTGTCTCTTGCGATAAACACCAGCAGTGAGACGATCGGGATTCAATATCACTTTGCAAAGGATGCCACCGTCCTGTGTAGCTCAATCGCCTCGTGTGCGCAAAGACCCCCGTCTGTGGAAGCTCAACTTCCAAAGTGATCAAAGTCCAAGCGAGGCTGTTCATTGCAGCATGGCCAAAGTAATTAAACCACAACTGTAAATTAATGGAAACTCTCAAAGAGAGAGAGAGCGAGGCGTGGTTTCCTCTTGTCGGCAACCGTTGTGAACATTTTAAGTATCGGAATTTTTTAAAAGGAAACCCGTGAAGACTTGCTGTTGATTTGAACGCGATGTTTACCTGACCAGGTGTAGGTGTTACACGACGGTCTATAAACGCGTCACTGGGGTCGAGATGTGGTGGCTGTTGAGCTGTAAAGGCATGACTCAGCTGTGATAGATGGTTCCAGACCGACACGGTGATGCAGAAACCAATAGATTTACAGCTGAACGCCGAGCTAATGATTGACCCCTTCTCTCTAACCAATCTCGAAACATCGCTGGTTAATCACCGAGTCACTGAGTGATTAACCGCATATCTGTGCGTCTATCATCGGTGGAGTTGGCGCACAAAAAAAATCCCCCTGCAATTCTCCTAAACATAAATTCTCCACAGCTAGAAGGAAATTAATTTCCTTCTAGCTGTGCACCCGCACGTGTTGTTTACATAGCCCGCGGTGACGTTTGCTTAAAGGAAGCACAACACCAAAGACAAAGACACACACACAGGGCCACATAAGTTCAGTGTAGTTGTTGAGAGGCCCATCACACTGCCAATGCAGGCACCAGTTTATAACCGCAGTGTGTCCCGTTGGTTTAGAAAGGCGAACGGGCCTATAAATACTGACACGTGGCCCCGTCTCACTCTACGACACTCTCTGAAATTATTGAGGAGCCCGCTGGCCTCAACATGGCTTACAGGTACCACCCAGGGTGGCAAATGCGACCAAGGATTCTCTCGTGCCGGCGTTTTACATGCAGATTTCAACAATTTATGATAGACATGGCACTGTGCTCGGTTTGTGTCATTATATATGTGTAGTGATGTAATAATAATAGCATTTTATATAGCGCCTTTCACCCGAGGGTCACAAAGCGCTGCACAAGGGCCGCGAAGAGGACGGTTTTCACGGCTCGATGTTTGATAGTGTCTTTTAAAAGCTGTTCTTTAGGGATAGCCGTGTCGAGCGCTCCCCCCTCTCTCTCCTTGGAGGCATCCGCAGGCGTCGCGAAGGACAGAGGGGGAGCGCTCGACACGGCTATCCCGAAAGACCAGCTTTGCAAAGCAACTACAATATTTGTTTGATAAAAATAACGTCTAAAAAGTCGATTAAACGAGTTTGGTTAAAAAAAAATGGTAATTACGTTTGCTAAGAGACAACATCATTTGATGGAAAATAAAAAAACCTAATTGCTACGCGAGGAATCCAGTGAACATGAACATAAATAGGAAGTGTGTATGTGTGTATAAAGTAGACAGTTTTCAGGGTCTGGATGTCATAACGGACAGTGTGGTAGAATTAGCCATCTCGGCTGGTTACCCAGCAAACTCCCTCGGGTCACGGGCCCTCTGAGCGGAACACAGGACGCGCCACAGCGAGTCGCTTGCAGCACCTCCCGTGACCACCAGTGGGCCACAGACGACAGGCACGGCAGCTCCGCAGTGCTGAGGGGGGGCATCTCAGTTCGAAAACGTGTCCTTGCATATTTCGAGCGCCTGCGGTGAACACATTGAGAGTATATGACGCAAAGAAGAATTACCACGATGGGAATATCTCCCCGTTTAGAACCGCCGTTCGCATTGTTAGCAATAGAATCTCGCGTCTCATTAAGCCTAGTTTGCAGATTACACGTTATTATTTGACGTAAAAGCTCTTTGTCACACCTCTTGCTATTGCGTGACAATTATCTATCCGAGTTTTATTTTATTTTAACTTTCGCGGCAAGCCTGTGTAATTGTTTGATTGACGGTCTGCGTGGTATATACGCTGCGGTTTGCGGCACTGCGCTCTTGAACCCAGCGACCCGATCGAGATTTGAACACGGCTGACAACCGGTGGCAGTGATATACAACCTGGTCCTGGGCCAACTCCCCCGTCTCCCAGCACTCACCCCCCAATGACAACCACCAACCACATCGTGGTGAAATATATCCAGACCCATCACCTGGAAACCCACGCGGGGATGCGGTAAGCCATTATCCGGCAACGCATTTGCAGAGCGGCTGCAAATCAATTAGTTTACATCTCAACAGTGATTAAACGGCTGTAAACTACAGACAGCGCCCGCTCGGCGCGCAATGGTGTATTTTGCTCACAGGCGTACGCCAGCACGGGGGAGGCACTTGGGGGGTGGGGGGCCATCGGGCAACCAGGGCCGACACCGAATGACATTCTGACGGCCAAGCGGCGAGTGGTGGCGGAGCGCTGTCAAGACTCGGGGTTAATAAACGACGTCAGGAAGCATTTTGCCGGAGCGCGAGGCTAACACGCGTACCGCCAGCCGGCCAGCCTGTTCGGCCGCCCTCATCCCGTAACACGAGCCCACCAGCTCAAAAGCGCGCAAAAGCAGCCCTCGGTCAAAACCGAAAGCGAGCGACGGGCCCGGGGGGGAGCGGTGAAAATCACACGTTGCTGATTCGCATGTTGATGCGGTTTTCCTCCGACATGTCGGCGCCGTCCGAGTAAAGCGACGAGGCGGTCACCTCCTCGAAGGTGGGCAGGTGCTGCTCGTCGGCGGCCTTCTCCGGCTTGGGCGGCGCGGGCGGCTCGTACGCGCCGAGGCCGCCGGCGACGCGCGTCACCTTGTCGAAGAGCGTGAAGTCGGCGACGTACCGCCCGCCGGGCGAGAGGGACACGACGGGCGCGAACTCGTAGCCGAACAGGATCTCGTCGGGCAGGTAGGAGGTGCGCACCTGGCAGCTGGCGCTCGTCGACTCGACGGTGGCGTTGAGGAAGACCACGATCTCGAACTCGCGGCTGCGCAGGCCCGCCGCCGTCAGGCCGAACAGCGGGCTGCGCTCGTCGATCACGTGGTAGAAGGTGAGCGGCAGGATGAGGAAGGGCGCGTCGGTCGACGTGTCCACGCGGAAGTCGACGCTGCTCTGGCTCAGCTGCACGGTCTCCTTCTCTTCGGTGACGTGCGTCTGCAGCAGTTTGCCGGTCACCTGGCAGCCGAGCAGCATGCTCTTGCGCATGTTGGCCACGCGCACCAGCAGGCACAGCTTGCCGTCGTGCCGGCACACGGCGGCGTGGCGCGTGAAGCGCACGGTCTCGCCGCGCTTCTTGGGCCGCGCGATCTTGGCGATGAACGTGCCCGTGATGAAGACCTCCATGACGGTGGTGACGACCAGCTGCACGATGAGCAGCACGATGGCGAGCGGGCACTCCTCGGTGATGCAGCGGAAGCCGTAGCCGATGGTGGTCTGCGACTCGAGCGAGAAGAGGAAGGCGCCCGTCAGCGTGTCCACGTTCATCACGCACTTGGTGTGGTTGCCCGGCGGCTCGAACTCGGCCAGGTCGCCGTGCGACAGCGCCAGCAGGTACCACAAGACGCCGAAGACGAACCAGGTGCCGACGAAGGTGGCGCTGAACAGCGCCAGCTTGTAGCGCCACTTCATGTCCAGGAACGTGGTCCAGATGTCGCGCATGTACAGGGAGCTGCGGTCCTCCACGTTGCCGATCTTGACGTTGCTGCGGCCGTCCTTGGTGACGACCCGACGCGAGCGCCGCTGCACCAGCGTGCTGCTCTCGTCCATCGCGGACTTCACCCCGTACTGGGTCTTGCCCTCCGAGTCGGATTCCATCGTGCCTCCGCGGCGCGCTGCTCCCGACGCCTGCGGTGAGAGCAGATCGTGATAATAATAATAATACTCGAAGGCTTTCGTGACCAATGTTATCCATAGTAGAGCTCTGTTTATGAGTTTAGGTCATGTGAAAAGGTGTGCAAAGTGTTGTGCACCCGTCGAAATGCTGGAGAAACAAGCGAGCACACACGGCACTTACCTTCAAAGATGTCACCAAAGGTAAGTGCCGTGTGTGTTCGCGTGTTTCTCCAACACAACACTTACATAGCTTTTCACATGACTTAAACCCGTAAACAGATCTTTACTATGCATAATAATAATATTGTAATAATTTACATTTATAACGCGCACACGCTCATTCAATGTCGAAGGTGTTCGTTCGACGAGAGAACGACTCGGAGGCGCGAGGGAAGCGCAGAGAGGCGGAGGAGGCAGCCAGGCGGTTTTTCCGGCGCCATATTGCCACCAGACGCCGCTTCTGATGTATTATGATGTTATCGGCGAACGCACGTCGCCGCGTTGATATTTAGCGCCGCGCTGCCGGATCGCCCGTTATCGCGACGTTTTGCCTCCCACGTCGGAGGCATCATCAGGCATTGTGAGGCCTTTTCTCGCCTCTGCGACTTTTTGACTCCATCGTTGGAGGTATCAGGACGCCTGACGATGCCTCCCACGTTCGAGGCTAAACGTCGCGAAGGCGAGAGGACGAGCGCTCGACTCGGCTATCCCGAAAGAACAGCTTCGGAGAGCAAATCTCAAGCGTGGATTGTCATCCGGATGTCCGTGGAAAGAAATGTGCGCTGGTCGTCAGGCGGATTGTCTAGACCAGTCAGCCACCTGACCAGGATGTGAACTCATATACTTCCGCTTGCGAGCCGCTCACTCTCCCGCAGCGCCGCTTGCTGTCGACACACCGAGGCAAAGCTCGTTATTTCCGTTTGCCAAACAAATAATCATAATAATAATAGCATTTATATAGCGCCTTTCACCCGAGGGTCACAAAGCGCTGCACAAAGCTGCAGAGAGAACGACATGTCAACAACGACAGAGCACGGAAAATCAGCAACAATTTTTTTGGGGTTTTTTTTTGTTTTCGGAGCTGTGGAGAGAACGGCACAACAACAACACTTGCCAAACAATTACAATTCTAAGCTCGCGAACTCACTAAGCTCTCCTCTCCAAGTCGCGACAACGCGAATTATCATTTTTTTCCCCCTCTCCGCAAAACAAATCCGGATAACGCACCGACGCGACAAAACTTATCGGCGCACCAAGCAACGGAGCCCCCAACATCTGCACGGAGCAACGAACGTCAACCACCCCCGCGTGAGGGGGGGCCACACGACGGCCGAGATTTCAATTTCACCGACACCACGACGGGGTATTTACCGGCGTATTCCTCGCGCGTCTCGACCGTCACCTCCGATTTACTCGCGACGTTAGGCGTCGCGAAGTTACGCTGCTGCTGCTTCGGATGAAGTTGTCCTTCAACCGGCCGGGCGGGCACTGGAGACGATATCGCCACCTTTGTACTTCGCACCCCGGGGTTTCTGGCACCGCACCTAAGTAACGCACGGAGGAGGGGGACCTTTGGCCATCCGCTGCTGCGTGTGAAGCTATGCAAACACGGCTTCGGCCCGAAGAAGAAGTCTGGTGACGCAAATTAAATATTAATGGGACGCAATGTACACACCGCCGGGTGCTCGTGTCTGTGTTTTATAGAGCGCTCTAACGCGGTTTAAAAGCTGCTTGTGAGTGGCCCGACACTGGTTAATGTGGCCTTTGTTACTTGATCGTCAAAGTTGCTATTCCATCCATCCATCGTGAGAAACCGCTTAATCCTCGACCGGGTCGCGGTGAGCCGGAGCCTGTCCCGCCAGACGCAAGGCGTGAGGCGGGGCTATACCCAGGATGGGATGCCAGTCCTCCAGAGGGCACCGGGGGGCTATTTCATACGCAGGCCAATTAACCTATGCAGCGGCATGTTTTTGGACTGTGGGAGGAAACCGGAGTGCCTGGCGAATTGGCCATTGTTTCGGCAGCTCGATTTCGTGTCACGACCTCCGGTTGAGTGACTCTTGGCTTCGTTATGGAGGGTAAAGGTGCAGCCCTGCAACTGCTTGCTCACGCCACTGGCTGTGGAACCGTCTCAACTGAGGGGAGATCTAAAGAACCCGTATGGAGGGAATCCCAGACTACACTTCCACTCTCGCCAGACATCTTTAAAGAGTTATATAGATTACAGATTTTATAGATGTTTGTAATTACAGCAGAAAACACCCAGTGAGCTTGCAAGCTCTGGATTCGGGATTTCAGAAGACACAACAAACGTTTGAACGAACCGCCCAGATGTGGGAGTAGAGTTGCCACCTCGGAGGTGCAAAAATCCGGGACGTATCGTTTTGTAAACAGAATGAGAGAAAGCGAGGGCAGAAAATAAACGCAGGCTTTGAATAAGTCACTCAACGCAGGCTTTGAGTGACTTATTCCATGAAAACTTACAGATTTACCAGAACAACTAGCTCCTCAAAAGGGAAGGACGAACCTGGGAAAAACAGGACAAGTGATAGGAGTGCCCACACTTTACCCCACCACAAATGAGCTGTGAAGAACCCATTTATGCTGCTGGGACGACAGATGGGCTGGCGGTTTGGGGATGGAGGGAGGGGGGCTAGGGGCGGGGGGCTGATTTAAGACACTCGGACCATTGTTTCAAAGAGGAAACAAAGCGGTCACCTTTGTGTTGCGAGTTCAGCTTTCGAACCACGTCCCCGTGGCCATTCCAATCAATCCTCAATCTATGCAAATCGCATGCAAATCACGCGTTATTGCGCCTCTATGGAGCAAAACACACGTCATTGTGCCTCTAAAGAGTAAGGAGCTCATTGGGAGGGAGGCATCGAAACAGCCGTGACTGACGACGCGCCACAGGATCGGGACGGATCCAGCGAGACAAACATAATCCAGTAAAAACGTCGAGTCAACGGACTGACAGGGGGGAACGGTGTCCAGAAGTCCGTTAAATCCGCATGTTTACGTGACGATCTTATACGGAGAGTGACGACCGTGCCCTGCACAATTTTTTCACTTGACCTCATCTGTTGACGTTTCTGACAACCTGACGAAAGGTGTGCAGCTCGCTAAACATTAAGCTGTCTGGACACAGACGGGCAAGGCTGGATACCGCCCAATTAAACGCCTCTAAATGTTACGGCCGCCATAAGAACGATGCTTAAATTAAACCGGCACTTAAAAAGGAAAAGAGCTCTCTCAAACATTACATTATCACGTGCTATTTATCCGTAAGCTGCGTCTGGAACTCGGCAGCACCGACATCCATCCGTTCATTGTCAGAAACCGCCTAATCCTGTACAGGGCAGCGGTGAGCCGGAGGCTATCCCGGCAGACACAGGGCGCAAGTCGGGGCTATACCCAGGATGGGACGCCAGTCCATCACAGGGTACCGGGAGCGATTTAGTCCGCGGGTCAGTTAACCTATGCAGCAGGAGCATGTCTTTGGACTGTGGGAGGAAACCCACGCGGACACGGGGATAGAGAACATGCAAACTCCACGAAGAAAGGCACCCGGGGCGGGATTCGAACCCGGGGCCTTCTGGCTGTGAGGCGGCAGCGCTGCAGCACGGACAGAATGCCGTAACTGTATTTTCACTCGGGTGTGCAATGCTGTTGTCACACATTGACACGCACGATTACCTATAAACCGGCGCCCCGATGCGTTGGTGAGTCGGCTAAGATAACATCGTAATGAACGTTTACACTGAGCACACAAGCTCCGTATGTAACGAGTGTCAATTAGGACGCGTTAAAAAGGGGCTTAACACGCTTGTCCACCGCATCTGACAGCACGATGCGGAATGTTTAACACCTTAGACAGGTGATGATATGGAAAATAATATTTTTGGTTATTTGTGAATCTTAGTTATTTGTGAATCTTGTATATATTTTAATTAATCAGCAATTCGCACATTTGTTGTGTCGCAGGAGTCCCGTAAATAATAATAATTTCACATTTATAACGCGCACATATTCATTCACTGTCGAAGTTACTCATTCGACGAGAGAACGACTCAGAGGTGTAGCAAGGAAAGCGCAGAGAAGCGGAGGAGGCAGCCAGGCGGTATTGCCGGCGCCATATTGCCACAGACTGCTTCCTATATATTATGATGTTATCGGCCAAATAATTAATGAGTGTTTTTTTTGGTTTGTACTGGTGTTGGTTTTCATGGCTCGATTCGTGATAGTTGCTCTTCAGAGGTGCTCTTTCGGGATAGCCGAAACAGCCACATACACCCAGAACGCCTGATGATGCTTCCAAACGTGAGAGGCGAAACGTCGCGCGAGGGAGAGCGGGAACTCGCTCGACACGGCTATCCAGAAAGAGCAGCTCTGAAGAGCAACCATTGAGTGACGATATTGTTTTAGCGATACTAGTCGACTTTGCAAAGTGTTGTCTTGACCTATTGAGTTCGACAGAAACCGATGTTTACATTCGATAACGCTGTTTACACTTTGTTTTAACGTGAACAGGCCCACTGCCTAGGTTAATTGTCCGGAATAAATTTCCTCAGGTGTCTTGAGATGGTGTAACTTGCTTTACCCTCTCCGCTGGATAACAATGTAGTCGAAAATTAACTTTCTGCTTTCGCCGGGCACTCTGGTTTCCTCCCACAGTCCAAAGACATCCTGCTGCATAGGTTAATCGGCCCTGCGGACTAAATTTCCCCCGGTGCCTTGTGATGGACTGGCGTTGCCGCCTGGACATAATAATAATAGCATTTATATAG
>JAZEWU010000026.1:2396334-2409583 GCA_036362915.1 Geotria australis | reverse complement strand
AGCTCGCCGGCGCGACCCGGGGAGCGTTTACGTAACGTTCCACGTACGTGGTGAGGCAGTAAATCACGTCCCAACAGCATTACCTCAGTTCAGTCACAACACTCTGACTGTTTGCGGTCGCCGGCTATCTGAATAACGGCGGCCGTTCGCGTTGTGTTATGCTCGTGTGTAATCTTGCCAACGACATTTAAGCGCAACGCCGTGGATTGTGAAATGGTGAGGGGGGGGGGAGACCGACCGGAGCGAAAGAGAAGAGATAAAAAAAAAATATTCTTTGTTCATTGAGGCTCTGGGAAAAAGAAATTTGAAAACAAGGCTAAAGGAAATCGGAGGACTGAATAAAGAAAGTCCGCTTTGCGTTTCACTGATCCACTTTCAGCGCAGAAACATTAGTGAAAGCTAAGGCAATCTGTATTCTCTGCTCTCCATGACGACCGGCCTCAGTGAAAGGGAACTGGCAGCACCCTATAAAGGGATGTGGCGCATGGCCTCACCATGAATGGCGCCTCACACACATACTGCACGGCATTAACAAAGCGGTGGCTGCTCAGGAACACTTCTCGCCTTACAAGCGCCTCCGCCTCTAACCCCCGCGGCTCCCCGTCGCCCTACGCTCGCCTGTTGCTCCGCTCCGTCGGAATGGCATCGCCGCAACGCTTCGTTTTCGACGTTTCGTTTCGTAATAGGTAGAAGTTATACTTGGTATTGCCTGCAAATTCTACCAAACACTTCGAAGCCGAGGAGCTGAAAGACAACGATGTCCGGAAGCTCAACAGATGCCAGAAGCCCCTCAAGTCTGGAGCAAGAATAGAGGCCAATGCCCGCCCGCCTTTAAGGCCAGCACTGACTATTATATCTCTAAATGTTGAAGGGCTGTCTGCAACTAAAGAAGAACTTGTTGCAATGGGGAAACGGTCACATAACCATCACGCTTCGAAGAATCGAATCGAATTCGAATACACCCGTCCATCCATTATCAAAAAAACGATTAATCCTGTACGGGGTTGCCGTAAGCCGGAGCCTCTCCCGGCAGACACAGGACGCAAGGCAGGGCTATTACCCAGAATGTGACGCCAGTCCGTCACAGGGCACCGGGGGAATTTTAGTCCGCGGGCCAATTGACCTATGCAGCAGCGTGTCTTTGGACTGTGGGAGGAAACCGGAGCGCCCGGCGAAAACACACGCGGCATTTCAATGTTATCGAATTAAAAAAGGCCTCGACTGGGAGCTTTTGTTGCCGCCGCTACTGCCGAGGAGACGCTGCCACCTTTGTGAGGACACAAAAAGCAAGTTTGGAAGTTTGACAAGGACCGATGGTTTGGAAGCAAAACATGTTGCGCCCCAAGGTGCCGCACAAAGAGGCTATCATTTTTTTGTCATAGCCGGTGTCATTGTCATTTCATTGTGTGCGTGTACCATTGAAGGTCACGTTATGGTTAAGAAACTGCTGGCTCCGATGCTGGGTATTCTTCTTTGCGATTCTTCGAAGTGCGATGGTTAAATTACAGTTTCCCATTTTCTTACACAGACCCTTGCATTTTCATTGAACTCCGCAAGGTCTTTTGAGCTGCAGAGGTTGGGTAGTAGAGCACAGACAAGGCAGTGTTCCATAGTATGGTCTGCTTCTCCACATTCACAGGTGGTTGGTTCTCCACATTCACAGGTGGTCGTTGTCAGAAACCGGGTTTCGGTGAGCCTGTCCCAGCAGACACATGGCGCAGGGCTATTCCCAGGATGAGACAAGAGTCCATCGCAGGATACCGGAGGCAATTTAGTCCGCAGGCCATTTAACCTATGCAGCAGCATGTCTTTGGACTGTGGGAGGAAACCTGAGTGCCCGGCGAAAACACACGCAGACACGGGAGGGGGGTGGGGAACACGCAAACTCCCCAAAGAAAGCCCCCCCGAGTCGCGATTCGAACCCGGGACCTTCTTGCCGTCAGGCGGTAGTGCGTCTCAGCTCGCCCGCCGTGCCGCCCTTATTAGCAAGCCGGTGTGAGAGTATGCATATCCGTGATTGCGGTCGTGTATCGTATGTATTCTCACGAGACCTCAACTCCCACGAAGCCGTTATGAGGAAGAGAGTACACGGTGTGACATTACACGCCCTCGTTCGGCGTGGTTTCTAATTAGACGCCATAGAAATGTAACTCGCGTCGTGCGCGTGTGTTTTTGAACACTGCCTCCACCCGTTACAGAGTTGCAATTCTACCACTAAAGCGTACCGACAAAAAACGACGGACAGCTACAACAGTGGGCGTGAAATGCCCGGCGGAATCTCGGGACGTTTTTTGTTGTCGCCAAGAAGTGGGGTGCCACGCCACGCCACGTCGCAAAAACCCCCAAGGAGAGAAACTTGCACGCTGTTCCGCGGCAACTCTTTTGGGGGGGGGGGGGNNNNGGGGGGGGGGGGGGTGCTGAGCGTCAAGAACACTGGGGCCCCTTGAGGCTCTCAGAATGGAGCAAAAGGGAGGTCAACCACTTCTCTCTCCCCGTGGGTTTGCCGGCGGCACGCTTAACAAAGGTGTGGGTCCCCGGGCACGTAATACTGGGGGGGGAACGAGCGTTGGGGGCAAGCGGGCAGTGAGGGGAGGTCTATTTGTTACTTGCGTCTACGCTGAGAGAAGAGGGGGAAAACTAATCGGCGCGCGAAGCCAAGAGGGGGTCGCCGAAGGCCGCCGGACCGGACGCCAGCGGGATACGGGGTGGTCCACATGTCTTGTGACCCCCCCTCCTCCACCCCCGTTTAATAATAATGATTTTACATTCATAACGCGCACATATTCAGTCACTGTCGAAGTTTTACTCATTCGACGAGAGAACGACTCGGAGGCGTAGCGAGGAAACAGAGAGGCGAAGGAGGCAGCCAGGCGGTTTTGCCGGCGCCATATTGCCACACACTGCTTCCTATATATTATGATGTTATCTGCCAAATAATTAATGAGTGTTTTTTTTTTAAGTAATGGGAGGAAACCGGAGAACCCGGAGGAAACCTACGCAGAACAGGGGGCGAACACACAAACTGCACACAGAAAGGCGCCCGAGCCGAGATTTGAACCCGGTTCCTTCTTGCTGTGAGGCGGCTGCGCTACCCACTACGCCACCGCGTTGCGGAAGAATGTGCCGCCTATATTTGGAGCAGCAGCGATTGTTAGAACCCGATGTCTGGGGTTCCCCGGCCATTCAGCCGCGAGCTGGCGAATCAACCGATCTAAGGGGGTCAAGGTAGAAGCGTTCACGTCGCGATCCCTGTCAGGTAGTACTTGGTATTGCCTGCGAATTCTACCAAACACTTCGAAGCCAAGCTGAAAGACAACGATGTCCAGAAGCTAGCCATCGTGCTTCGAAGAATTGCAAAGAAGAGAAGAACCGATCTAACACGCAGCGGTGAGATGCTAATAATAATAATAATAGCATTTATAGAGCGCATTTCACCCGAGGGTCACAAAGCGCTGCACAGGGCTGCGGAGAGAACGACAAAACAATAACGACAGAGAACGGTAATCAGCAACACATTATTATTGTTGAGATTAGCTGGTTGCGGGAGCTGGGACGGATCTAGGCGACCCCGTGACCTTGAGAGGTGACGACGGTGTGGCTGGCTAACCATCGTGATTCTTCGAAGCACGATGGACACCGTTGTCTTTCAGCTCGGCCTCGAAGTGTCATAGTTAAAATCGTCTAAGCTGTGAGGCGGCAGCGCAACTCGCTGTGTCCCCATCCCACCCCCCACGAGCGACCCCATTCGTGGACAAACTGAAACATCGGCAATTAACGGCACATCACGTGACAGTGATATCAGCCGTTGTTATTTATGTTGCGCTCGACTTTATCAAAGAAAACTAAAAGATGTTATTTGTACTTCCACCGTCATATGAACTATTTTGAGATCCTGCAATCGGGCTTCAGTGGTGCCAATAAAAGCAAACAGCAACTTGATTGATTTACACTGGTGCGGAGCACAAATGCTTACTTGTAAGATTTCACGTTCATAATATTACTAATGTTCTAATGTTCTCCCCGTGGGTTTTCGCCAGGCACTCCGGTTTCCTCCCACAGTCCAAAGTCATGCTGCTGTATAGGTTAATTGGCCTCTTCTTCTTTGCGATTCTTCGAAGCGCGATGTTAAATTACAGTTTCCCATTTTCTTACACAGCCCCTTGCGGACTAAATTGCCCCCGGTGTCCTGTAACGGACTGGCGTCCAATCCTGGATATAGCCCTGCCTTGCTCCCTGCCTTAGCCGGGATAGGCTCCGGCTCACTGCGACCCTGTACGTGAACCCGTGACCTTCTTGCTGTGAGGCGGCGGCGCTACTCACCGCGCCACCAAGCTACACATAATACAAGTGAAGTATGACCAACCCTCGTGACCAACATGGAGTGGGGTGACCCTAAAGCAGCAGCAGTAGCAACTCTGTAAATGATTAAATCCGAAGGATACTTACTTCACAAGGCAAGGTGCCTGTATTTACCAACTCACAAACATGAGTAAGCTTCAACACATAAAATTAGCGTGTTTTTTTTTCCACAAATATAACTTTCTCCCCCGCCATCCTCAATTATGACGGAACACCGGTGGCAAATTTTAAATCACCTTTTAAACGACCGAATGTATTTTTATTGAAACTTTGTCCTTGGGCGGCCAAGTCATACGCGCTGGTGGCAAAAACAACAAACCACACCGAACCTCTAATCACGAATGCGGTCAATTACACTTTACGGAAAAAGTACAAACTGTACCTGCTCTGGGACAGCGGGGCAACACGGGCATTTGCAGGGGGCTACGGGGGGATGGGGGGGGGCCTGACACCCTCCGACGTTCATGGCCTATTGAACGATCCACTCATTAGATTACTTTCATTCATTCATTGTCAGAAACCGCTTAATCCTGTACAGCGTTGCGGTGAGCCGGAGGCTATCCCGGCAGATACAGGGCGCAAGGCAGGGTCATACCCAGGATGGGACGCTAGTCCATCGCAGGGCAACCGGGGAAAATTAGTTTGCGATTGCATGGAAAATCCTGCTTAGTGACCAAAATTAATCTGTGAAATCTCAGGTTTAAAAATGAGGTCCGTTATTGCAAAATTCGTTGGGAGGATTCGGTGCTTTTTAATCTGTGTGGCGGGGAGGGGGCAAAGACGGGGAAGGTCGTCATTGAATTTTGTCTGGGCCCCCAGAAACACTAAGACAGCCCCTGAGCGCTGTGCCTTTAGCGGACAACTCGTGAGATGTGTGGATCGCTCGGTCGATGTCATCGTACCGCAAGCCCGGAGAGCGGTCGTCGTTAGACTTTTACAACCAACCGTCGGGACTCGAAAAATTAAAATAACAGGGTTACCGGAACGGCCGCCTTAAGTCCGGGTGGTCGTATATCTGACGGGTCGTAAGTCGAGGAGAGATTGTATTGGTCGAAGCGCGGCTGGGAAAGCCACGCTCGATTACGAGCGGCTGGGTTAGGGTGCGCGTGGAAGCATGCGCCCCGATAGATCCGGCAAATAAGTGTCAGCCGTTTGCCGCCTTGTTACCGTCTCATGTCCCGGGTCACTCTCGCCTTATTTCCACCTCGCAGAATTCCTTACCTGGTTCTGGCAATAAATGTTGAAACATTTGTAGAGGGCAAAATAAACGCCAGTATTTACACTAGCCCCAAAGCCATCGAGCACTTAATAAGTAACCGGCGTTACAACCCGAACATAATTACTTTACATGCAAAATGTCAAGTGGCGAGCGAGGCCGCTGCCCGCCCCCTTAATTTTCCCGGCACCCTTGGAACAGGAAACGTGTGGTTGTTCAGGGACAAGAGTGGCAACTCCAGGCCTCGCAAATTAAACGCGAGACAAACAGTGGGATTCAACGGTGACGTTGCTAAGCCCGCGCGCTATATAGCGAGTCGTATATAACCTCCTAATGGATCGTAACCTTGTCGTGATTGGAGGGGTTTGAGTGTTTCAATGAAACACCGCAGCTAGGGTCTCTCTTGGTGAACAGGTCTGGAGATCGAGCGCTCCTGCTAGGGTCTCCCTTGGTGAACAGGGCCTGTCTGTGTGGAGTTTGCCTGTTCTCACCGTGTCCGCGTGGGTTTTCGCCGGGCACTCCGGTTTCCTCCCACAGTCCAAAGACACGCTAACTGCCTAGGTCGATCGTCATGGCTAAATTGCCGCCGGTGCCCTGAGACGGACTGGCGTCCCACCCTGTGTCTGCCGGGATAGGCTCCGGCTCACCGCGACCCCGTACAGGATTGAGCGGTTTCTGACACTGGATGGATGGGTGACGGTAGAGGAAGCGGGTGACCGCGAAGACATTAATATCTCCTGGGTGTCGTAGCATTGCGGTTTGTGGGTTTATACGATCAACTGCTCAGGAGTAAGCAGCCTCAAAAGCCAACAGGCACCCTGATAAATTAGCAAAAGATGTGGGCACAGTTTATATTGATTAATTAGATGGCTTAAGGCAATCAGTGTGAGCGTGGCAGGCTAGGGCCGAGAGGCAGATTAACGCGGGTCTGGTTTGCCGTGAGTCGCACCTCAGTCACGTCTCGTCTCTCAGTCAGAGATCCACAAACACGCCGCGTCAATACGCACACAGATACACACACCCCTGCCGCAAAGCCTAAGTGACAGACACACACCTAATGACAATATAATTCCATGAACGAGACACGGATAGATACGGAGTGGAGAGGGAAACCGCATAGAGGCGGCTGGGGTTGGGGGCAGCCACGCAGACACTGCGTCCTATATATTATGATGCTATCGGCCAATTAATTAATGAGCGTGTTTTTATTTGTGGACAGTGCAGGTCGGTTATACAGAGGTAAAGGTAAATATGTTATCTTTTGAGGTCTTCTTCTTTGCGATTCTTCGAAGCGCGATGGTTTAATTACTTTTGCAACAAGTTCTTCTTTAGTCGCAGACAGCCCTTCAACGTTTAGAGATATAATAGTCAGTGCTGGCCTTAAAGGCGGTGGGTGCTGGCCTCTATTCTTGCAAGCTCTGTTGCGACACAACGAACACGCGTTGGTCGTGACGTGGCAAAACCTTAAGAAGCCCGGTACTAAAGGCAGCAAAATATCCAAGAAAACATCGAAGTAGCCTTAATCATTTATTTCCTGTTGCTTTGGTTTTTTTATTGTTTTTTTTTCTTTTGTTGTTGACGTGCCGTCCTCTTCGCGGCCCTTGTGCAGCGCTTTGTGACCCTCGGGTGAAAGGCGCTATATAAATTAAAATTATTATTATCATTACATTCACTTGCAGCGCTTTGTGACCCTCGGGTGAAAGGCGCTCTATAAATGCTATTATTATTATTACTTGTCGCGAAACGGGGGACACTCAAAAACCATGGTCGAAACTATTCGCGCGCGTGACACAAAAAGCCCCGAAGAAATGTTCCTTAACGCGTTTTATAATCGAGCCTTGCTGCCAAGAACTGGCGGCAGCATTCAGGTTGTCGGTGCCCCGGTCTGAAAGACGCCGGAGCAAACCTGTATGATCCAGCCCTCGAGTGAATGACCAGTCGCAATCCGAGCCTTTACATCGGCTTGTTTTCATTCTCGAGCGGTGTAAAAACGTCCCGCTCGCTGATTGTTGAGCAATACAAATAACACGGAGCTTAAGCGACCTGCGCTGCTTACGGGTTTCCTCTTCCTTCGTTCCCCCACCACGCCACCCCGGAGCGAATGCGCACAGAGTTTTCACAGAAATTGAAAGTGAAGCTACCAGTTGCGTTGACAGTCCAAATACATGCTACTGCTGCGTAGATTAACTGGCCTGCGGACTAAATTGCCCACCGGTGCCCTGTGATGGACTGGCGTGCCATCATGGGTATGGCCCTGCCTTGCGCCCTGTGTCTGCCGGGATAGGTTCCGGCTCACCGAGACCCGGTACAGGATTAAGCGGTTTCTGACGATGGATAGATGATGAATTCCACCCCGATCACGTGGTGTGCTCACTAATCACGTGCTGGGCTCGATATTGTTTGATGTATTTGCACGTCGCTTTTAGACAGTCAGTTTTTATGCAAAGCTGTAAGGAACCGTTGAGCTATGGTCGCTCTTTTTTTAACAGTTGTCCAGCGGGGAGTGGTAACCAAGTTACAACATCTCAGGGCACCGGGGGCAATTTAGTCACGAAGGAGAGCAGAGAAAGGAACACTCGACGAGGCTATGCCGACAGAACAGCTATGGAGAGCAATTCTCATCACGCATCGATGCGTGACAGAAACCTACATATCAGTCCATTGTCCAATAACATCACGGGTCGTTATCAGATCCCAACTTGCACACGCTTGCAGACACACTGCGAGAGGATCTATTCTAGGCCAATCTCTATGCAAGCGTTTGATTGTTAACCGGTACGACCAGAACTGGGTGAACCGGTGACGCAAGATTAACACGCTGCTCCACGAAGCCGGGAACTCGGGCACCCGGGTTCAACACTCCACCGCAGCTCGCTGCTAAGGCAACTGGTGTCTGAACTGGCGCTAGGCACTCGCTTCGTTAACCTGTGATGACCAGGGCGGTACAGTATGGTCATCGGTCACTAGCAGAAGATTGAACTGTGAAAAGTACATGTAGGTCACTCAACTCCCTGTGGTTCTTCAACAGGTTGTTTAGAACCCTGAGTGGGATATTATTTGTGTGTCTGCCGGGATAGGCTCCGGCTCACCGCGACCCTGTACAGGACTAAACGGTTTCCGAAAATGGATGGATGGATTGAAGTGTTATTGCGGTAGATTGTGAACGCCGACACGTTTGTATTTTTCTTAAAATTATTTCTAAAGACTATTGGACTTTTTTTGCCGTTGTACAAATAATGTAGAATATGCGAGGTTTAACCCTTTCCGGAAATTATTTCTAACCGTGAGCGCTCGATCTGCCACTCCTCAGATTTACATATCACAGATCCGTGAACACCGGTATTTTTTTTACAAAACACCTCTCCAAGTCACTTTTTAAATACACACATGTGTTGTAATCGGCAGACACACAATTAATAGTCAGTAAACTCTATTGTAAAGTGACAATCCCAGAAACGCTCTTTCTTTGCATCTTGAAACAAGATACATTATCATAAAGCAAGGGGGCGTGGCAGGTTGAGATGTAATGTAATTACGAGTGTGCCTATGAATAAGAATGTATTCTATTGTTTTCTAGACAATAGACTAGTAAATGAATAATTAACAGGTGCATTTCCACCCATTAGTGGAGGTTACTCTGCGCCTCGTGAACGATCTGTAAATGTACTAATTAGCCGCCTACACTACATTCTTCTTAAAGGATAGATTTAAATACGTGACATTTAGCAAAGTCGAAATAGGCTCCGGCTCACCGCAACCCTGTGCAGGATTAAACGGTTTCCGACAACGAATGAATAAATGAAATATTTTTTATCATAACTTCGCAACAAAAGCTTAACACGCATCTTTCAGTCTGCCAGTCATTTTTTTTGTTTCATTTAAGCTGGAATGAACCGTGGAGCTAATGTAGCTCTTTAACAGTTATTCGGTGAGGAGGGGTAAGCAAGTTACAACATCTCAGGAAACCCGGGGGCTATTTAGTCAGGACAATTAACCTAGGTAGCAACATCGCTGAACTGTGGGAGGAAGCCGGAGTACCCGGCGAAAACCCACGCGGACACGGGGAGAACATGCACGCTCCACACAGAAAGGCCCCCGAGCGGGGATTCGAACCCGGACTTTCTTGCTGTGAGGCGGCAGGGCTACTCACCGTAGTCTGAGCACCTACAGCATAACGTCAACACAGATGGCATGGCTTGAGCACGCGGAGCAACCCATCAACACATACGACACAACTTGAACAACGCATCAACGTCACAAACACACGATTTAAAACCATCGATATGTTGGAAATACCGACTGGACACACAACATATCGACGGTTACACCACACTCGCATAACCTTTTCACATGATCTAAACCCTTAAAACACTATGGATATTATCGGTCATGAAAGCCATCCATCCATTTTCTAAACCGCTTGTCCTGGTGAGGGTCGCGGTGGCAGCATTCCAAGGAGAGTGGACCAGACATCCCTTTCCTCAGCAACAGATTCCAGCTCTTCCTGAGGGGGGGATTCCCAGGCGTTCCCAGTGCCAGCCGAAGGGTATAATCCCTCCATTGTGTCCTGGGTCGGCCTCTGGGTCTCCGGCCAGTTTGTCTACGTTTTAGGGGAAGACCTCCCCTTCAGAAACAACGGTTTATGAACCGGGCGACATCGCAGGTGGAAAAAATGATTCCACTGCCATGCGAATTGCTGTCCGTACCTGTATCGCGAACGCTCAAATGCAGCCAATTGGCGGCGTCAGTTCGCGAGGGTAACCGATAGCCGGTTACATTGTTAAACACGGTGAGGGATACACTAGGCTGTAAATTAACGTTTCATTGCAGTGTTTAGACAACGCTCACCACGTCTCTGTTAAACGGCACAGACGCGAACACAATGGCCATGCACTTTGAGTCGGCGCAGTCAACGCAGCACACTTTTTAAAGACACCTTTAAAGACCTACACAAGTCGTTAAAACTCACACAACATTCCACACTCTGGCTAGTTTGTAGAATAGACGCCTGGAGCACAGTTAAGTGTGGGTTTCCCTCTCGGATAGGGTTACAAGTTGCCGTGTGTAGTGTGTGCAAGTAACGAACAATTGCCGTACGGTCTCCACTCACCTGTGTTGGTGGGGCAGAAGTGAACCGAAACAAAACAGAAATCCGCGGCTTAAACTGAACTCCGCGATAATGAGAAACAAGCGGAAGCCTCTTACGTACCTCGGTGACTCGATCGGGCCAATGAAGCCGCGTCTCACCAACTTGCTCCGGAGCTCATCACCTTAAATGCAGAAGAGTTTCTGCGTCGTGGCCGCGTGGAGTGGCCGACTTTTGTCCGTGTTGTCTGCGTGTGGCGGGAATTTGGGCGGAGTCTGGGCCCTTGAGTGAACGAGAGGGGTCCTCCCGTGTTGATGATTTCCCCCCCACCGAGAGAGGGGCTCAAGCAAAGCTGCGTTGCATGTAATTGCCGCCGAACACACATCTCGCCGAAGAGAGAAGGGCTGAACCCACAGTTCTTTTCGGCGGTTTGTACTTTTGTAACACTGACGCCGGGGCGCTCGTTTGCAGACGGTGTCCGGTTTGAATGCCGTTGCGTTTTCTTGTTTTGAGTATAAATAAACAACAAAGTCAACGTTGTAAAAACATGCAGACCTCCCACAGTGTGTCGTGTAAAGCCACGTTGGTACATCCATTTTCAGAAACCGCTAAATCCCGTACAGGGTCGCGGTGAGCCGGAGCCCATCCCGGCAGACACAGGGCGCAAGAATATACCAAGGGTGGGACGCCAGTCCATCGCAGGGCACCTGGGGTAATTTTACTTACCAGGTCAATTAACCTGACAGCATGTCTTTGGACGGTGGGAGGAAACCGGAGCGCCCGGCGAAAACCCACGCGGACACGGGGAGAACATGTAAACTGCACACGGGAAAAGCCCCCGAGCCGAGATTCTAACCCGGAACCTTGTTGCTGTGAGGCGGCAGCGCTACCCACTACGCCGCCGTGCTGCCCCACGCCACGTTGGTGATCGGGATGATTCGTACCGGAGAGGGACGTCGCGGTGGCGCGCTGTGTCGCTGTTCTGCCTTACAGCGATTCCCGTACTGGGCCGCCTTTTTCAGTCCGGAGTTTGCGTGTTCTGCCCGTGTCCGCGTGGGGTTCTACCGGTTACTCCGGGTTTCTCCCGCAGACCACAGAGACACGCTGCCTAGGGTTAATTGGGGGTATAGCGCTGCCGTGCGCCGTGTGTCTGCCGGGATAGGCTCCGGCTCACCGCGCCTCTGTTGAAGATTAAGTAGCCACTGGTACCGGAGAGAAAAGAGCGGTGGCGCAGTGGTTATCGCGCCGCCGTTAGCCACGAGTCCAGTGGACCTGAGTTTGATTCCCGGCCACGGCTAACATCAGTGGTGACTGATGTTGAAGCAAAGCCTAATGCTTATCGTTGTATCAATTCAATTTTATTTGTCAACGCTACCATATGTAGAGGACATACAGAGGATCGAAATACCGTTTCTCTCAGACCACCCCGGGGTTGTTTACCGTCGTTCTGCAAATGACTCGCAGAAAAACCAACGACTGTACTTGTTACTTGATGAAGACGTAGACAAAAAACGAACATGAAACCATGAACACACCGCACTGTTTGGTCCTTATAAGTGATATTTGGTTGTATTACCTCGTGATTTTATATGTTGTGTGCGGTGGTTAGTTCACGCGCTTTGTTGTTGCAGGAATCCTGCATCCAGAGCTTGCAAGCTCACTGGGTATATTCTGCTGTAATAATAAACATCGATCTACATCTATCGGAGCAACGGGTTCTCTGCTAGTTATTGTGGGCCAATCAGTTTCAAGGACAATGCGTGCATTATCAACATTTTGTGACCCTCGGGTGAAAGGCGCTCTATAAATGCTATTATTATTATTTATGAAGGCATTGTGTTAGCATGTTTTTGCCACAACCGTATGTGGCTTCTTGCAAACTAGACACTGTGAAAGATTTCTGTTTGGTGTTTTGAGACATGAACGCTTGCGTTATACCAGCAAGGGTACATATTTTTACGTCAGAGATGAAGATATCTGCATAAACAAAACGGTCAAAGCAATACAGTGAAATGCGAAACAGAAATTATATTAAAATTACACGTTTAACTTTGGTGGCAACATAATTTATTTTTCATCGTTCACGATAATATATATATTTTAAAATCCCAAAAACGGCATCGTTTTCATACGAAATAATCGGTATAAAACCCACACGTATGACATATTAGAATAAGGAAATCTACTGTAAACAGAGTACATTAACTTCATAGATGTGAGATAAATTGTGTGACAAAACGGAACACTTTACTTCAAAAAGCCGTGTTTGGCAACCAAGCAATAACACATATATATATAAAAAAAACCTTAACACAGTAGTAATAAAATGATCTCACCAACATGTCTTGCATACGTAACCAGCCACGGTTCATTTAAATACCATGAATGTACTGGTGGCGCTTGTTAAAAAAAATCCCCAATACACCGTGTGTACACAGTAGTTTGTGCTGCCATTCACACAGAATGTCTCATTAGCAATGCGCTGTAGACAAGATGTGTTATTGCCCTGTTGCTCGCCCTCCCTCCCTGTTTGTCTTTAAGGAAGTGACGGCCATCTTAGGGGACTCTGGCAGATTTTTGCCGCTCTT
>JAZEWU010000026.1:2373556-2396150 GCA_036362915.1 Geotria australis | reverse complement strand
GTTCCGTCACTTTTTTATTTAAGCGGAGAGCGGGCTAAGCAAGTTATAACATCTCAGGGCACCGGGGTAATTTAGTCAGACTTAATAACCTAGGCAGCGTGTCTTTGGACTGTGGGAGGAAAACGGAGTGCCCGGCAAAAAACCCACGCGGACACGGGGAGAACGTGCAAACTCCACACAGAAAGGCACCCGAGCCGGGAATCGCACCCGGGACCTTCTTGGAGTGAGGCGGCTGCGCTAATCACTGCTATGCCACCGCGCAGCGCCTGTGTGAGCCCAGTAGAGTAAATAATTCTCAAGACATGTTTGAGCATTGACAAGTGTGGTCAATAGCGCTTGTATTGTAAGTGGTTTGTTAGCTATGGGCAAAAACCCACATTTACAAAATACCTATTTGTAGATGTGACTACCTCACCCACCTGGACTGATCCTGATACAATCAAACCTTCATTGGACATTCGATTTAACTGATAACGTGCACGGTGTTTGCTCACTTTAGCAGAGATAGAGGCTGGCACGAGGAGGAACCACAGACAGGCAGGAAGGCAGCCAGGTGATGGGCTGGCACCAACAACTGCCCAACCTCCGTGGTCCTCAATATATTAAGATGTTATCGGCCAATAAATGAGTGTTTACATGGTGGAGGAAACCGGAGAATAAAAGTCTGAGGTTTGTTGTGAAAATCAGAAATATCAAGATACCTGACATTACTGATGTAGGTTTTCACGGCTGGATGCACGATAGTTGCTCTTCAAAGCTGTCCTTTCGGGATAGCCGTGTCGCTGAGCGCTCCCTCTCGCTCCTTCGCGACGTTTCGCCTCCCATGTTGGAGGCATCCTCAGGCGTCCCGAAAGAACAGCTTTGAAAAGCGGCAGGGTGGCGCAGTGGTAACATCTGCGCCTCACAGAAAGAATGGTCTTGCCCGAGCAGGTTCGATCCCCACCTTGGGCGCTTTTCTGTGTGTAGTTTGTGTGTTCTCCCCCTATTCTGCGTGGGCTTTTTCCAGGCTCTCCGGTTTCCTCCCACAACTTAAAAAAAAAAATCATTAATTAATTGACCTATAACATCCTAATATCTAGGAAGCAGTGTGTGGCAATATGGCGCCGGCAAACCGCCCGGCTGCCTCCTCCACCTCTCTGCGCTTTCCTCGCGCCTCCGAGTCGTTCTCTCATCGAATGAATACCTTCGACAGTGAACGAATATGTGCGCACGTTATAAATGTAAAAATATTATTATTACTATAAAAGCAACGATCAAGACACCTGACGTTTTAACCGGCTTACGATCAGGAGCCAACGTCCGAGTTGAGCTCACGTTCCTCCAGTTGTCGGCTGTTCCCGCCGTAGCTCGGCACGCGGCGGGTTTGTTAACCCGTTCATTCGGCAGGTGGCTTCTAACAGCGTCGTCGTTCACGACGCTTCTCGAATGCCCAACGAGGGGGTTTGCACGGAAAGTGGACGATGTTTCCCGGGGCGTCTCTTCGTATCTCCTTGGCTGCCGCTCGCCGTAGCCAACGCACGACGACCGGGGGGGAAACACTACTTTGACACGTCGCTTTTTCCCCAAAACGTCTTTTTGTCCTGCCACAGTCTGGCCGCACGGGCCATCGCTGTGTCCTCGGAATGCTAAACGAGCCGGGCGAACGCTCGATTGGACAGCGATCGCCGCGACGGGCCCCTCTGTAAACACCCGCGGCCGTACCCGGCGCGGCCCGGTGGCCGTGTCGCCTGGAAGCCTTCCCGCTTGGCCTCCGACACAAACTCTCGGTCGTTTGCAGCAGGCGCAGGAGGAATACACGTCGGTGGCCTGCCCGCGAAAACATCGGGCTTAGGTGGCGTGCGGGCTCGCGATGGGAAAGTCTGTAACGTGAGGCAGTTTTTAACTTCAGCTGGAAGGAACCGAGTTATGTGGCTCTTTTTAATAGTTGTCCAGCGGGGAGTGGTAAGCAATCCATAGTATGGCTCTTTTTATGAGATAGGTCACGTAAAAGTAAGTGTCGCAAACCCGCCTCCACCCGACACGATAACATTGGTCACGAAAGCGTTCGTGTTAGGGGTAAGCAAGTTATAACATCTCAGGGCACCGGCGGAAATTTAGTCCACAGGCCAATTAAACTGTGCAGCAGCATGCCTTTGGACTGTGGGAGGAAACCGGAGTGCCCGGCAAAATAACCCACGCGGACACGGGGAGAACGTGCAAACTCCACATAGAAAGGCACCCGAGCCGGCACCTTCTTGCTGTGAGGCGGCAGCGCTACTCGCCGCGCCAATTGTGAGTGTAATCGCGGGTGACAGCCAGAAGTAATTGTAACACTTACCACAAGCACCTCTCTTCTGTCATAGGGAGGACACGATGAAAGCGGGGTAGGCGAGGTCACATTCATCGTCATCCTGAAGCGCCTCGTCATCTGAGAGAGACACAGACAACTGTGAGTGACAGCCGCCGAGTCGGTCGAGAGAACGCAATGGCGAACGGGTGGCTTTCCCCGAACGTCGATGCGTTTGAGACGTCCCGATTTGACATGGGGGGCAGCACGGTGGCTATGCGGTGAGTAGCGCTGCCGCCTCACAGCAAGAAGGGCCCGGGTTCGAATCTCGGCTCGGGTGCCTTTCTGTGCGGAGTTTGCATTTTCTCCCCGTCTCCGGGTGGGTTTTCGCCGGGCACTCAGACTCCGCACGGAAAGGCGCGCGAGGCGGGAATCGAACCGCCTCTTTCTGTGAGGCGCGGATGTTACCACTGCGTAGACACCCTGCCGCCGCACGTTCGCAAACAGAGCCGACGATAATCTGATCTGCGGCCTCCGTGCGCGTTCACAGCGTGTCTTCGGAGCCCCGCGCTCGGACAGTGTACGGCACAGCCGCTAACAACACAACGGCGCGGATGTCCGCATGCACGCTTGCTCCATTCAACCTACAAGCCGCGTGGCAGAGTGGACGGATTTCGTGCCACGAACAACATTACATCAGCCGGATCAAGTCGGCAAAATGTTATCCGTGTTTCGAAACCCCCCCCCCCCAGAGTAAAATAATATTATCGACGGCATTCGAATTAAGTCATTTTAGTAACGATAATAGTACACGCTGGAGGGATTATATAATAATAATAGCATTTATAGAGCGCCTTTCACCCGAGGGTCACAAAGCGCTGCACAATGTTGTGGAGAGAACAGCTGGCTGCCTCCTCCACCTCTCTGCGCTTTCCTCGGGCCTCCGAGTCGTTCTCTCGTCGAATGAATACCTTCGAAATTGAATGAATATGCGCCACGCGTTATACAATTTTAAAATATAATTATTATTAGAAGCGGCGTTCTGCGTTGTTTGTTTACGAGCACGGGGTGGCTGAGGGGGCGGACAGTGCTTGGGCAGGAGACATCGCGACACAGGTTGATGCCCAAGAATGGGGACCACTGCGGAGATGGAGCGACTCTATCGGTCCCCGTCCAGGAGCGAGATGGGTGACGGCAGCAGCGGTGGACGGCGAGCTACGGTGAAGGTGTGGGTCGGTCTCTAGCCAGCAGTGGATAGATGACGGCTGATGACGGTGACGACTTACCCATCTCTGTGAGTTCCAGCATGACCGCGTGCAGATTGTTTCCATTCATCCCGTTGTGCCTGTAAACAACAACAACAGCCGCCGCAGGTCGGTCACTACTAAGTAGCGGTGACGTCACCACGGCGCTTGTGCCAGGCCAGGTGCACCTCAAGGCACACCTTCAAATGTAATTTCTCACTGTGCGCTGGGCATGTTTAGCAGGTCATGGACTTAAAGGCGGGCATTGGCCTCTCTTCTTGCTCCAGACTGAGGGGCTTCTGGCATCTGTTGAGCTTCTGGACATCGTTGTCTTTCAGCACGGCTTCGAAGTGTTTGGTAGAATTTGCAGGTAATACCAAGTATCACTTGACAGGGATCGCGACGTGAACGCTTCGACCTTGATCCCCGACCCTTGGGTGAAAGGCGTTCTATAAAAGCTATAATTATTACCTTCGATAACGGTGCCTTCTTTTCCGCCAGAGAACGAACGAGGCGCCGCCTACCGCCAGCAGCGCCGTGACGAGCGCCAGGACGATCACGAACACGTCCGCCAGGCCTGCGGGTTGAAAGCGCGACAACGCGCCGTTCTACGACGGGGCCACCTCGTGACGGTCACAACGCGCCCGACCAGCGGCGTGCAGAGGTTTGGTGATGCCCGGGGCCAACTCCGACTCCTTGATTGTATGCTCCCAAGACTCAAGCATACGGCCTAGTACTGAGAAATGTGAGAAAGGAAGACAACTTTGGGAACTATCATTCATTCATAAAAATTAGTTGTAAGGCAGTACTACAACGCGTCGACGGTCGTCGACAGGGCACAGTGGATGATTAAAAACAATGTCGATCGGCGTCGACAGGGCACCGAAAGAGTTAATCGGCATTACGCACAGTATTTACACGTAACGGGTTCTCTACTCTGGTCTCGCTTATTAAAACACGGATCCACATTCACACCAGCTTGTGGGACTGTGAAATTTCACTCTTTGATTGGATGCCCCCCTGAAATGGGATGCCCGGGGCCGACGCCCCCCTCTGCCCCCCCTTTCTGTACGCCACTGGCGCCGACTCCCGAGTTCCCGGTGCGCTCGTTGTGCCGGCTCGCCGCTCACCCAACGGACTTTGGAAATGAAAGACTTTCAGCGCCACCCCGTGCGGGTTCGACGCGTTGCACGTGACGTGCTGCAGGTCATCGGTTATCTTGAGCTTCAGTTCGCTCGTCAGCTTGTACTCCTTCACGCTCTCGGTGTTTCTCTGCCAAGAAATGAACACGGAAACGAGAGCGAGAGCCGTCGCTCGCTCCTCTCTCTCGCCAGTGGCCGCAGCGTGGGGTTGCCAGCGTTCGGGGCAAGGTGAGTATTGCGCCCCGTGGCCCGTTAGCACTCCCCAAGTCCCTTCCACCAGTCCAGCATTGAATAAGAAATGACTACCGCGTCAGCAAAAAAATTATCACGGCAAAAAATATTATGTGGCAACGTTTAATTGCCATGTTGAAAAACTGTGTAGAATGTTCGAACATCATTGGGAGATTTTGTGTGTGAGGGGGACGGTGCGCTATTTTTTTGTATTATTACTTTATTTTTTTTCTTTAAAAATGTTGCGCCCCTTAGGAATTTTGCGCCCTCGAAAGAACAGCTTGGAAAAGCAACCATCGCAAATCGAGCCGTGAAAACCTACATCGGTACATTAGACTATGGGCACCTTTTTTGCCAGTATACAAATAATGTAGAATATATAAGGTTTCACCTTTTCACTGCTTGCCTTTTGGCAACACTTGGCTAAGCACTGAGACTAGGCTCCAACGAAAGCTGTCTCTAGTGTTGGGCCAATCAGGTAGAAGCGTTCACGTCGCGATTCCTGTCAAGTAATACTTAGTATTACTTGCGAATTCTACCAAACACTTCGAAGCCGAGCTGAAAGACAACGATGTCCAGAAGCTAACCATCGCGCTTAGAAGAATCGCAAAGAAGAAGATAGCATTCGTTTGCATGTTTTTTTCCACAAGCATGTATTGTGTGGCTGCTTGCAAACTAGAACCTTTGCAAAAAGGTGTCGATTTGGTGTTTTAAGATCTTAAGACGTCTCTTATTGCCAGATAAGGCGAAACCTTATATATGTTCTACATGGGTACATTACTTTACAATGTAAACGAGAGGACGAGGGGGACATACGAGCCTCCCGGCGTGGCTCCACTTGATGCTGGGCTTGGGGAACCCGACCGCTTCGCACATCAGGGAGACCACGACACTCGCCTCCCTCTGGAGGTACACCGATTCGTCACTCAGGATTTTCGGTTTTCCTGCGGTCGTGCAAACACACACGCGAACACAAAACACACGATGTACTTGATGTAGGTTTTGACGGCTCGATGCGTGATAATCGCGTCAAGATTCAGTTAAAAACTGATTGACTGCTAGGGTCTCCCTTGGTGTACAGGGCTGGAGTCTAGCGCTCCTGCTAGGGCCTCCCTTGGTGAACAGATCTGGGGGTTGGTTCCAGACAAAACACAATCCGAAGACCCTGCGACTAAAGGAGGTTGGCATCAGGGTGGCGCCGGCAGGCCGATAACATCATAATATATAGAAAGCAGTGTGTGGCAATACGGCGCCGGCAAACCGCCTGGCTGCCTCCTCCGCCTCTCTGCGCTTTCCTCGCTACGCCTCCGAGTCCTTCTCTCGTCGAATGAGTACCTTCGACAGTGAACGAATATGTGCGCGTTCCAAATGTAAAATTATTATAATAATTATTATTAATATTAGGAAGGGCATCCGGCTTTAACATTCCACTACCGACATTGGGAGGCAACTGGCCAACCCGGGTCAACCTGGACAGCGGCCGTTCACACCGGCGGCACACTGCGGCACACCGCGGGTGGCACCTTGCACGAGGAGGCTGAGGTCTTCGCGGGTGGTGACGTGCGGGTGAGCCGACACCCAGGCGTGGCAGGTGTAGACACCGCTGTCGCTGAAATGTGCACTTTCGACGATCATCTCCGTCGATTTCGACACGGTCACGCCATCCTGAACAACGAGAATAACACGCGAGAAGACAAACTTAAACAAAAATAAACAATAAGACCTCCCGTCAGTGCAACTGGAATTCCGGATAACCGTATCGGGTGTTCCTCTCCTCTCTCCGCGGTGACGTTTCGCCTCACACGTTGGAGGCATATTCAGGCTTCCAATGTGGAAGGCGAAACGTCACGAGTGAGAGAGTAATTATCATACTTTTAAATGTATTTTCTAAATAAAATTAGCGTGGGTTTTTTCCAGGCACTCCAGTTTCCTCCACCAGTCCAAAGGCATGCTGCTGTAGAGGTTAACTGGCCTACGGACTAGTTAACCTGTAGAGGTTTAAGCAGTCTCTGACAACGGGACGGACGGATAGAAGATGTAAAAAAATATAGTAATTCTCACACATCGAGCTGTGAAAACCTACACCCAACACAGACCAGGTGTGTGACCTTCTTTCTAGACCGTAAAGAAGTCTGACCTTGATCCAGCGGTAGGAGAGGTCTCCGGAGCCGGAGCTGTGACAGGAGATGTGCACCTGGTCCCCGACCCTCACGGACAACCGACCAGACGGAACCAGCCTCAGCGGGTCGATGTCTGCAGCAGGGGTCAGACACAACACGGCAGCTACGTCACCTGGTAAAATATTCACGATAGCAGAGTACCCGCCCCCAAGGGGGGATGGGGTTCCGAGCGCGTAACGCGTTCCTCTGACGTTAGGTTTAAGGCGGAAGAGCGCTTGAGAGGGGTTGATGGTACTGCAGTGCAAAATCGGGGATTTAAAGCTGGAACAACGTTACGGGAGCGATGGACTGGCGTCCCATCCTCGGTATCCCCCTGCCTTGCGCCCTGTGTCTGCCGGGATGGGCCTCCGGCTCACCGCGACCCTGTGCGGGATTAAGCGGTTTCAGGAAAATGGATGGATGGACGGTCACAGTTCCCCCTCGTGTCGGGGGAAGGCCGCGGTGCCGCTCACAGTGGACGGTGAGGGCGACGGGCGGCGACCCGGCGCTGAGACCCGCGCACAGTCCCGTGGCCGCCGCTCGGCACGCGTACATGCCGCTCATGTCGGCCGAGACACCGCGCAACACAAGGCGCCCGGAAGCCTGCACCGCGCCTGGCACCGCCACCCTGCCGCCAGGCGATAGCTGGGCGCGGGGCACGCGGGGGGTGAGGAGGATTAGAGGGCACGGGTGGTGGGGATGGTGGGAATGGTGGGACAGGGGGGAAATGGTGGGGTAGAGAGAATGGTGGGACAGAGGGCAGGGTTGGGACGGAGGGAATGGTGGGACGGAGTGAACGGTGGGATAGAGGGAATGATGAAATAGAGAGAATCGGGGAACAGGGGGAATGGTGGGATGGATGTAATGGTGGGACAGAGGGCACAGGAACACACAGGGAAAACAGGGCAGGGGGGAGACAGGGGACAGAGGGGACAGAGGACACAGGGACCACAAGTCAGGTCAAAGTGAAACGTCGCCTTTGCTCACGTGAGGGCAGCACTGATCTCCATTGGCAGCTGTGTAGGGGAGGTGACAATTTCACATTTCCACGGTGGGAGCCATTCTCTCCACAGGACAACCGCTACTAAAGCAGCTGGACTTTATGACCGGCGTAAGTCCAGGTGGTCGTAAGTCGCATACGTCGTAAGTCAATGGGAGACTGCATTGGTACAAGTGCTCTTTATAATAATAATAAATACATTTATAACACGCACATATTAATTCACTGTTGAAGGTACTCATTCGACGAGTGAACGACTCGGAGGCGTCGCGAGGAAAGCGCAGAGACGGAGGAGGCACCCAGGCGGTTTGCCGGCGCCATATTGCCACACACTGCTTCCTATATATTAGGATGTTTTCGGTCAATTAATTAACGAGTATTTTTGTTTTAAGCTGCGGGAGAAAACCAGAGAGCCCGGAGGAAACCCACACAGCACAGGGTGGACAACACACAAACTCCACACAGAACGGCGCCCAAGGCGGGAATCGAACCTGCTCGGGCAAGACCATTCTTTCTGTGAAGCGCGGATGTTACCACTGCGCCACCCTGCCGCCCAAGCGCTCTTAATGAATACCTATCGAGGCCAGAGTGGCACGTTAGTGAGTGCAGGCGTGGGTGGCAGCAGCGGCTCACCCTGGAGAAGCTGTAGCCGGGCGGGGGGTTTGCATCGCTCGTGCATTTGAGAACGACATCGTCCCGTTCCTTGATGGTCACAGTCGGCGACTCGACAGACAGCGCCACCTTGTCCGGTGGGTCTGCCCGCAGTCAACATAAAGACAAAGATCCCCCGTGTAGCCTTAACAGACTGTAGGGTCAAGTGCCGTTAGCGAGCATTATTATTTCTGTGAGGCACGGATTCTGCTTTTCGATTCTTCGAAGCGTGATGGTTATATGAAAGTTTCCCATTTCTTTACGCGGTTCTTTGCATTTTTATTGAACTCTGCAAGGTCTTCTGAGCTGCAGGGGTTGGGTAGTAGAGCGCAGACGAGGCGCGGATGGTTACCACTGCGCCGATTCTCCGCACGCGGAGCCGCGACCGTCGCCGCACGACACTCACAGTGCAGCTCGATGGTGACGGCCCGCGACTGCGCCGAGTGGTCGGTGTCGCCGGCGCGGTACGACACGGCGCAGCGGTACGCGGCCGCGTGGTCCGCCCGCCGCACCGCGTACACCAGCGAGGAGGCCAGCGTGTACAGTCCGTCCGGCTGGCAGCTCTCCACCATCGCTGCGACGACACGCGGATCGCACACGCGGCCCGGGGGGCGACGCGCGGCGCCGTTCGTTCGTCATTCGCGAAAGTTGCCGGCCCCGAAGCGGTTCGGTTCCGACCTCTCTGTGTGTAGTTTGTGTGTTCTCTCTCCCCCCCACCCCGTTCTGTGTAGGTTTTCTCCGGGTTCTCCGTTTAACTCCCACGGCTAAAAAAAACCCCCACTCATTTATTAATTGACCGATTCATGAAAACCTACCGATGTAGGTTTTCATGGCTTGATTCATGATGGTTGCTCTTCAGAGCTGTTCTGTCGGGATAGCTGTGTCGGCGCTCTCCCTCTCTCCCTCGCGACGTTTCGCCTCCCACAGCTCTGAACAGCAACCATCACTCATTCATTAATTGGCCGATAACAGCCGTGTTGAGCGATCTCGACACGGCTTTCCCGAAAGAACAGCTCTGAAGAGCAACCATCACAACATCATAATATATAGGACGCAGTGTCCGTCAAATGTTGGCGCCGGCTAACCGCCTGCCTGCCTTCCCCCGCTTCTCTGCGGTTTCCTCGCAACGCCTCTGAGTCGTTCTCGCTTTGAATGAATACCTTCGAAATTGAATGAATATGTGCCAAGTGTTACAAATTGTATTCAATATTGTCACGATTACTTATTACTACGTTACCTGTTTGGCTCTCGAGTGGGATTCCGTCTTTAAACCAGTTGATCTGCAGAGACGGGTAGCTGTTGTTGGTCTGACATGTCGCGACCTGTTTAAGGAAAGAGGCAACACCTGTGAGCATGTAATACGAACTCTCCATCGGCACAGGAAACATTATATCTGGGAAAACACCGGTGAGCAAACAGTCTCCGAATTTTTGTTGACGAACGACTAACCCTAACCCCGATTACATATTTTAGGATAGGTGGGGGGCAGCGGTCATGAATAAAGACAGTTAATTTTCAAAGTGCATGTTTGTTGCGTCGCAGGAATCCCGTAAAGAGCTTGCAAGCTCACTGGGTATTTTTCTGCCGTAATAATAAACATCTAAACGTCTATCTAATGCCTCTTTAAACAACGCTCGTTGATCGTAGCCTTATCGTGGTGGACGGGTTCGCGTGTTACAAATGAACCCCAGAGATATGTCGCCTGGAGCCCCGAAACTTATAATAGGGTCTTCCTTGATGAACGGATCTGGAGTCCAGCAATCCTGCTAGGATCTCCCTTGATGAACGGATCTGGAGTCCAGCGCTCCTGCTAGGGTCTCCCTTGGTGGTGAACAATGAAAAAGGCGGCCAGCACATCTTCCGACAATGAACGATACGGCACAGAGAAGGGCAGTAACGGCGTCTTACCCGTGCCGTCTCGTTGCTGAGCGCGATCGGGTTGGGATTGGCCGTTATTTCCAGGTTTCCGAGCGCTGAAATAGACCACGACCGCCAACACGAGGTTATCTGGCGTCTCGTGATGAGTGCGCAAAACGGTCCCGCTCGCCAAAGCGGCGCCATCCTCGGGTTAACATTTCCCACTACATCGACAGGAGGCTGACGGGTGTGTTTCAAGCGTGTGCCGTGGTCCACGTTGCTATTACGACAGGATCGACACGGGGCGCGGGACTCGGGAGCTGCTGCGGCGGCGGCGCGGCTCTCACAGAACACGCGGACCACGGCCGTGGCGTGGTCGCTCTTGCCGCCGCCCGTGATCTGGCAGATGAAGGCTCGCTGGTCGCGCAGGCTGGCGTCCTCCACCAGGAGCGTCGACGTTCCGGGCCTGAGGCCCACGCGCTCCGTGTAGCCCTCCACGTGCTCCGGCGGCCGGAACGTGCTCTTGTGGTAGAGGATCCGCACCCGACTGCCCGACGCGTCGAGCTGAGGGGTTGGAAGCGGCAGCAAGGGGAGGAGGCTTTTTGTTGTTGTCGCTCACCCTCCCTCCCTGTCTCCCTCCCTGTTTGTATTTAAGGAAATGACGGCCATCTCAGCAGGGGACGCTGGCAGATTTTTGCCGCTCTTAAGATTGCCAGTTTCACGACCTTTCAGTGTATTCGAAGCAGCCTTAATCATTTAATTTTCGCTGCTTTGGTTTTTATTAGTTGTTTTATTTTGTCGTTGTTGACATGTCGTTTTTTACCAACACATTGACGGGTGCACAACACTTGCCTAACTTTTCACGTGACCTAAACTCATGAAGAGCGCTTTGTGACCCTCGGGTGAAAGGAGCTATATAAATGCTATTATTATTATTATGAATGATTATGATAATAAAACATCAAGTATTCGCCACAGTGGATGATCCCAACAAGCCGTTGCAGCGGGTTATCAACGGCCAACGTGCGCTCAGGAGGACCGTCTCGTAAAGGCGGACTTACGATGAACCACTCCAGCAGATCGTCGAATTTCGCCGCGCTGCCGTCCGCCCGCTTGCACGGCACCTCCAGGGTGTGGCCCAACTGCACGTGCACCGTAGCTGGCACATGCACCGAGCCTGGCGCGGCTCCCCTGGCCGGCAAGTGCACCGTGCCTGGCCCGCACGGCTGCGGAACCCGCCCCGTCGCTCCTGCCGCGATACACACAGCACCATCCATCCATTTTCAGAAACCGCTTAATCCTGTACAGGGTCGCGGTGAGCCGGAGCCTATCTCGGCAGACACAGGGCGCAAGCACCACTAAAGACAAAGATCCCCCGCCTATAGCCTTAACCAGACTGTAGGGGCAAGTGCCGTTAGAGAGCACCTAAGAAGGTCGACACGGCACACGAGGGGGTGGGTCGACCAGCACCACGCCCGGCCGCCTTTGTCTCCATAGTGGCAATGTTTACACACAACCGCACTAGATACTCATTTGAGGCTGAGTCGACCTAGTGGAGGCCCGGGACCTGGTTCAGAAAATCGTCACTGATGTTGGCTGTGAGCGGGATTCGAACTCGGGTCGCCAGGTTTGTAGTCCGGCGCGCTAACCACTGGGCTACCGCGCTAGGTGTCACAGTCAAAGGTCTCACCCAGCGCGTCGTACATTTTGGGTGAAGCGCCAATGGCAGAAGCTCATTAGAGGACAACCACGTAAGCATCCATCCCATTCATCCATTGTCGGAAACCGTTTAATCCTGTACAGGTGAGCCGGAGTCTATCCCGGTAGACACAGGGCGTAAGGCAGGGCTATACAGGGCACCGGAGGCAATTTAGTCCGCAGGCCAATTAACCTATGCAGCAGCATGTATTTGGGCTGTGAGAGGAAACCGGAGTGCCCGGCGAAAACCCACGCGGGCACGGGGAGAACATGCAAACTCCACGCAGAAAGACCCCCGAGCCGGGATGCCTTTCCGCGTGGAGTTTTCATGTTCTGAGAAGTGCTCTCCATCGATGTTCTGTCGGGTTAGCCGTGTAGAGTGTTCCTGCTCTGTCCTTCGTGACGTTTCGCCTCCGACGTTGGAGGCATCATCAGGCGTTTATGAATCAGAGAACGAACACCCAGTGACACGGCTATCCCGACAGAGCAGCTATGGAGAGCAATTTTCACGCATCGAGCCGTGAAACGCTACACATGTGTAAGCTATACTTTTTGTCCGAATTGCCTTGGCTTAAGTCTCTACATAAATACAGACGCCTCGATAGGTACTGTACAGGAGTAAGCATTACACTGCGTCACGTCAACAACAGCTGTTGAAACACACTAAGACGACAAAACGCCGCTGAGACATTGTTGTGTACCTGCGGCACCAGCATCGATGAATTAACAGCCACTGGATACGAACCCCAACGAATGCCGTATTCGCCAAACAACGCGACATGACCCTCAATAACACTGTGACTTTTAAAGGAAACACTATTTACACGTAAGCCACGTTTCAGGCAATGGTCCTTCTTCATAGCGCAGTGAGAAATTGCTAAAGTGGTGTAGGTAGGCACCGCATGGTGGCAGAGCGCTGCCGCCTCACAGCAAGAAGGCCCCCGAGTTCAATTCCCTCTTCGCCTGCTGTGGAGTCTGTATTATTCTCCCCGTGTCCGCGTGGGTTTTCGCCGGATACTCCGCTTTCCTGCCACAGTCCAAAGCCACGCTGCCCCAGGTAAACTGACCATCTTTGGCTAAATTACCTCCCAGCGCGCTGCGATGGGCTGGCGCCCGACCGTGTGTTATATAGCCCTGCCTTGCGCCCTGCGTCTGCCGGGGATAGGCTCCGGCTCACCGCGACCCTCTTACACGGACTAAAGCGGTCACTGATATTGAGAGAGTAAAGCGGTTTTACCCACCTGTCAGGTACAGCGGCAGAGCGAGCAGCAGGAGTTGCGGTAATATCCTCGATGTGACCGTGTGTGTTGCTGCCATTTCTGAGGGACGTTATGGCCCGTCTATGAATATTGAATGAGCACTAAATCCCCCCCGAGTTACGTGGAGACGAGGGGCCTCACAACCGGCATGGCTGGCAATTGGGTGGCCGTCAGTCACATTCATATTCATGCTCTTGGGTGGCCGTCAGTAACATTAATATTCATGCTTGGCTGGCAATTGCGTGGCCGTCAGTAACATTAATATTCATGCTCTTGTGTGGCCGTCAGAGCATTAATATTCATGAATGGCTAGCAATTGGGTGGCCGTCAGGGACATTAATATTCATGCTCTTGTCACGTATGTTCAGGTGGCGGATACAGCCCGGGACAGGTGCACCTTACTCATGCGCCCTCAGGGCAACAGTCTTCTTTCTTTGCGATTCTTCGAAGCGCGATGGCCGCCTTTGTATCCCGCTCACAGACAGCGGCGGTCTTACGCAAGTGGGTGGCACATGAAAACGGTAGTGCCGAAATTTGAAACGAGTGTACGGGCTGCTCCAGATGTCTTGTGAACCAAATGTAATTGGACCATGACGTGTTTTTTACTTTGCTCAGTCATTTCTGTTTCAAATAAACATTATTTTTATCACATCAATATTTGTACGTGTCATTTTTATATGGCTTTACATCAGCGGTCCATTAGACCGTTTATATTTTTATTTTACATAACCTATGGCTGACGGGAGTCCAACTCGCATATCAATCTGGATTAAAACGCAGCTATTTATAAGAGTTTAGGATTATATTATTCAACCACGCGTGGCGTAGTGGGTAGCGCTGCCGCCTCACAGCAAGTACCCGGGTTCGAATCCCGGCTCGGGGGCCTTTCTGTGTGGAGTTTGCATGTTCTCCCCTTGTCCGCGTGTGTTTTTGCCGGGCACTCCGGTTTCCTCTCACCGTCCAAAGACATGCTGCAAGGTTAATTGGCCTACTGAGTAAAATTGCCCCAGGCGCCCTGCGATGTACTGGCGTCCCATCCTCGGTATCCCCCTGCCTTGCGCCCTGTGTCCGCTTAATCCCGTACAGGGTCGCGGTGAGCCGGAGCCTATCCCGGCTCACCGCGACCCTGTATGTACTTACGGTTGAGTGGGCCGAGTGTTTGACTGAGTGTCTTACTGAGTATCTGACTGTCTGATTGCCTGTCTGTGTGACTGAGCGAGTGAGTGAGATGAAGTGTCTGACTGAGCGTAAGAGTGAGTGAGCGATAGGCAAGTGAACTTACCGCGAGGTAATGCCCATCACTGCCGTGCCAGCCGCGCTGTTGCTGCCCTCACCCGGCTCGTCTCGTGTTTTAAAATAATAAATGTCGGGACAGATGGTCAGAAACTCCTGTATCTCCAGAAGAGTGAGGTCGTTTCCGATCGTCATCAGCGCATCTTTGAAACACAACACACACGCCAGTCAAAAAATTGAACAAACACTTTTGGGGTTAAGTGTTAATAACAATGTGGTTGCGGGTGAACCGGAGCCTATCCCGCTAAACAACGATTATTATTATCATACCCAGGATGGGACGTCAGTCCATTACAGGGCACCGGGTACAAAGCAGTCCACAGGCCAACTCACCTATGCAACAGTATGTCTTAAGCCGGTTTCTGATAATGGATGATAGATATTTATTATTCCAGCAGAAAGTACCCAGTGAGCTTGCAAGCTCATTGCAGGATTCCTACGATGACACAACAAAACACGCTAAGACTCCAATGTTAAAATCTCCCATAGACTCCAATGTTAAATCCCCACTGAGCAACACACTGCTAACGAGGCGGCCAGACTGAGTAGCCTTTTTACGCCAAACTTACCTATAGCGCTGTAGCAAGTCCCCAACGGATGATCCACAATGTTCGCTTCTGTAGCCGACATTTTTTTTTTACGGTATCCGATACCTATTCAGAATTGTATTCAGAATTGTTAGTACTCGGTCGCCTTGCACCCTGTGTCTGCGGGGATAGGCTCCGGTTCACCGCGACCCTGTAGAGGATTAAGCGATCCAGTAACACTTTTCAACAGAACACTGATACCAATAACTATTAGCAAGGGGCTGTGTAAGAAAATGGGAAACTGTAATTTAACATCGCGCTTCGAAGAATCGCAAAGAAGAAGAAGCTCGATTCCAATACGCTGGGTGAGGCGGGTTCTGACACATGGTGACGTCACGGATTGTGGGGCCAGTGGCGGGGGCGTGCCAATCACCGCTGGTGGCGACCACGCGCCATGGCCACTAGGGGGCAATGACGGGCCATGGCCACTAGCGGGCGCTTCGTGAGTCACACCGTAAGACCACGCCGTAGAAGCGTTCACGTCGCGATCCCTGTCAGGTAATAATTGGTGTTGCCTGCGAATTCTACACTTCGAAGCCGAGCTGAAAGACAACGATGTCCAGAAGCTGACCATCGTGCTTCGAAGAATCGCAAAGAAGAAGAAGCGTGTGTGAGGGGCGGTTGCCATAGCAATAATAATAATAGCATTTATATAGCGCCTTTCACCCAAGGGTCACAAAGCGCTGCACAAGGCTGTGGAGAGAATGACATGTCAACAACGACAGAGAACGGAAAATGGCGTGCAGGCCGCTGTCGTGAGGGAGAACTTGCTTTGGCATTAAACCGTTGCCACCCCTAGTTGGAGTACGTTATATTTACACGTTATATTACTGTGATGGACTGGTGTCCCATCCTAGGTATACCACTGCCTTGCGCCCTGTGTCTGCCGGGATAGGCTCCGGCTCACCGTGACCCTGTATGGGATTAAGCGGTTTCTGAAAATTGATGGATGGATGGATTACAGATGTCCAGAGGCTGACCATCGTGCTTCGAAGAATCGCAAAGAAGAAGAAGACAGATCCGTTCGTGTCCAAAAATATTACGTTTTTAGAGAGTTAAATAAACCATAAATACAATTTATAACACGCACATATTCACTTTCGAAGATATTCGTTCAAAGAGAGAACGACTCAGAGGCGTGAGGAAACCGAAACAAGGGTGGCTGTCAGCCACGCAGTCAGCCGGCGCCAAATCGCCAGACACTGAGACCTACACATTATGTTATAGGCCAATTATTAAATGAGGTTTTTTTGTTGTTGGAGGAGGAAACCGAAGAACCCGGAAGAAACCCACACATTTCACGGGGAGAACACACAAACTACACACAGAAAGGCGCCCGAGGCGGGAATCGAACCACCTCGGGTAGAACTTTCTTTGAGATGTTTCCACTGCGCCACCTTGCCCGGGGTCACAGGACATCTGGATCACCGTGTAGGTAAAGATGGATTGCTTGGACAGCTGCTCATCCCTGAGCAAACAACACGCATTGTTTAGGCCTGCGGCGGCAGCGGTGCAGGGAGAGAGTTAGTAACAAGCCAGACGCATTGCAAAGAATGTGGTGACAAGAAGCGTATTTATTTCATGTAAAACAAACTAACGGCATGTGCTCATCAAACGTAACAACATGTGACAGCATTCACTCAGAAGAAGCAAGGTGCACAACATTCAAAAGCAAATAAGCGTATCGGGAAAAGGTGCATTTAACGGGCCGAACGTTATAAAACAGCAAGACATCCGGCATAATTCAACTTTGATGGTTGCTCTTCAGAGCTGTTCTTTCAGGATAGCCGTGTCGAGCGATCTCCCTCTCTTCCTCGTGACGTATCGCCTCCCACGTTGGAAGCAACGCCTGATGATGCTTCCAACGTGGGAGGCGAAACGTCGCGAGAGAGAGAGAGTGAGATCGCTCAGTGACACGGCTATCCCGAAAGGACAGCTCTGAAGAGCAACCGTCATGATTCGAGCCGTGAAAACCTACATCAGTAATTCAACTTTCTCTAAAAATACGACGAATAGTGCCCTGCGATGGACTGGCGTCCCATCCTCGGTATAGCCCCGCCTTACGCCCTGTGTCCGCCGGGATGGGCTCCGGCTCACCGCGACCCTGTACAGGATCAAGCGGTTTCTGAAAATGGATGGATGGAACATTTATAACGCGCAGCAGATTCCACGCCTCGTCACGGACTAGACACAGATACGGAGACGCGAGGAAACCGCAGAGAGGTGGCGGGGTCAGCCAGGGTGTCTCAGAACGCCTTCAGGTGTCTCAGAACGCCCGAGGATGCCTCCAACGTGGGAGGCGAAACGTCGCGAAGGAGAGAGGGGGAGCGCTCAGTGACACGGCTAACGCGAAAGAACAGCTCTGGAAAGCAATTCTCACGCATCGAGCCGTGAAAACATACACGAGTAACACTCCTAAAGGTTGTCAGCGACTTATTGTAGTTCTTCGCGAGACGGACGGTTGACGCTTTCCCTATGAGATATGATTGTACTATGTTGTTCCTCGTTTAATTTAGACGCACCCCAAACTTGCGACGCTCTTGTTCTGTTCAATAAACGTATACAAAGACAACGATCCCCCGTGTAGCCTGAACAAACTGTAGGGTGAAATGCTGTTAGCGAGCACCCAAAAATATACCATTATGGTCGCACAAACATGCTTACTAATGCCTTATCGTGTTAAAGCGTTGCAAACATTAATTTAAAAAGCAAAGAATAAAGACTCTACTATGTACAACCTTACAGCGGTGGTTATATCTGGCAGAGGCCTGACCAACACACAGGTCTGAATACCCGTGTACCGGTGCACCCGTGCATGTACTTACATTGGCCTACTCTTTCACGGTGGCCAGACGCCTTGGAAGAGGTAAGGGTACCCCACACTTTACCCCACCACACTCGACCTCTCTGCCGATCGACTGTGGTTGTACCCATTTACACTGCTGTGTGGACAGAGGCGGTGGAGGGAGGTGGGCAGGTGAGGCGAAACGTCGCGTGGGAGAGAGGGAGATCGCTCAGTGACACGGCTAGTCCGAAATAACAGCTCTGGAGAGCAACCGTATGGAGATAGAACCGGTGGCACCGTGTGCTAATATCATTACCCCACAGCTCTTAGCTCTCCCAGTGGCCGTGAAGGCTAAACTGAACACTTTCAAAGGACAAACCAATAGGATTGTCTTATGGACATATGGGCTAAACAACAATTTGTACTATTCTGAGAACATCAATGTTTTGTTGTTTTTTGTTGTTGTCCGTCCATCTATCCATTATCAGAAACCGCTTACTCCTGTACAGGGTCGCGGTGAGACGGAGCCTATCCCGGCAGACACAGGGCGCAAGGCAGGGCTATGCCCAGGATGGTTATTGATTCTTATAAAGAAACGAGACCTTAATTTGTAACGATTCATCAACATACGAATGAAGCGTTGGAGGCATTGGGATAACACTGTCCCACTTTAGTGCTTGTGGTCAACTGTTATGTTGTTATTCTCATGAATGCTTCATACTGCTGCTGTTTCCTCCCGTCCATTGGCGCATTCAGGCTTTACTTCAAGCCTACGGAAGATACAGAAAACACAAATACGTGAAAAGCCCCAAGCTTCTTAGTTGATTTAGCGAAAGCATGAAAAGATGAGCTCGGAGAGAACATGTCCATAAAATCAGGTGACAATTCAAACCGCGCATCGGTCAATAATTGGGCTGCTTCACTAGATGGAGAGGTTCTCAACATTTTGCACCTGAAGGCCCACTTGGCCCAACTGGTTCTGGTCTCCACAAACCACTAGGTGGCGCTCGCAGCTCACTGATGGGTCGCAACCCACCGGTTGAGAATAGCGGCACTTAATGATCTACATAAAGAGCGCACGTGCTGAATAATGACATTGACTTTATCGAGTCACTTACAGTGTTGAGATTTCTGAGATTTTTTTCCGCGAGCATTTTCGACGGCAGACGACGGTGACCGTGATGCAAGCCACCACAAGAACGGCCGCTCCACCAGCGATAGCCGACGCTTCTTTCCACATCTCTCTCAGCCAAGAGAAGACATCCACTTTTTCTGAAAACAGTAATGCATCAGGATCAAGAGAAACGCCATAGATTATACGGACAGGAGATTGACTTCATTCTCACAAAGCCCATAGAGCCAGACAGATACATTCTCTCCTCGACATGTGACGTGTGCGACTTACGACCACCCAGACTTACGACGGCCGTCCCAGTAACCCTGTTATATTATTGTCGAGTCCCGACGGTTGGTCGTAAAGTCTAACGACGACCGCTCCAGATGGGGTACGACAACATCGGCTGGCCCGCGCAGCCGCAAGGCGGCCATATTTGTTATTGTCTGGGTCTCAGTCTGTGTTTGGGTGTCTAGCAGCTGGTTGTGTTTTGTTTACAAGCTGTTATAAGGGTATTTTCCAACTACGAACAAATCGACTTACGACCGGGCCATTGGAACGTAACCCCGTCGTATGCTATTATTATTATAAATACACGTAAATGGAGTTAGGCGAAGCATCCCAATATAGGACCACAGAACTTGGGCAATTGTTGGTGCCAGTGCTGGCTGCCTTTCCGACTTATCTGTGGTTTCCGGTGCCTATGAAACAACCTCTTACTCTGGGAGTGAACATATGCGATGTGTTACGAATTAATAACGAATACCAATATCGTGCGTATTAAACAATGAAAACGCCTCCGAGGTGAATATAATCGCGGACTCACGTTGTGTGCCGATGATCGTCTGCGTTGTCCCGATGGTGTTGTTGGCAATGCAGACGATGTCTCCGGCACGCTGGGCTGATTCCGAAATCACGATCGTTTGCATGACCGTCGTTTCATTGATCGCTTTATGCACCTGTGGAGAGCACTGTCCCTTAGCTCACAGGATGGCTGGTGCACCTCCAAATCTCACACGATCGTTTTAACGAGACCTCTTTATTATCATAATCATCATCATCATCACACGTTTATATGATACAATATATAACGCGTGGGAATTCCACACCTGGTCATGGACGAGACGCGGATGCGGAGGCGCGAGAAAACCGCATAGAGGAGGGGGAGTCAGCCAGGCGGTCAGCCGGCGTCAACCCGCCAGACACTGCTTTCTTTGATACTATGATGTTATCGGTCAATTAATTAACGGATTTTTTTTGTGGGAGGAAACCGGTGAACTCGGGGGGAAACCCATGCAGAACAGGGGGAGAAAATGCAACCTCCTTTAGTTGGAGGGTCTTCATATCGTTATTTGTCTGGAGCCTCCCCCTAGGGCCTGTTCACCAATGGAGACCCTAGCAGGAGTGCTGGACTCCAGACCTGTTCACCAAGGGAGACCCTAGCAGGAATGCTAGACACCAGACCTGTTCACCAAGGGAGACCCAGATGACATAGCTGTGGGGTTCATTAGAACACGCAAACCAGCACGGTAAGTTTCCGATCCACGAGAAGGGGAGAAGAGTCCCACTAAAGAGGCTCAACACGACCTCAGCACGCCTTACCGCGTGTACGGAGGGATTCCACCTGATGGCGGGTCTGGGGTGACCCGTGGCCGTGCACAAGAGACGGAGCCAGCCCTTTGCTTCCGTCGATTCATTTTTCAACGTGACCACCGGGCGGTCTGAAAATGACCACGAGCAGTGACACACATTCGGACGCACGGCGCGTTTTACGTCACTCCACAGTAGTGCTTCTCCTCTTAGAAAATTCCGGACAACCCGGAGGAAACCCACGTAGAACAGGGGGAGAACACACAAGCTCGCCGCAACTAAAACAAAACCCCACTCATTAACAAACCCACTCATTAACTCATTAACTCATAAAACACAGGACGCAGCATCTGTCAAATGCTGGCGCCGGCTAACTGCATGGCTGCCTTCGCCCTCCCCGCCTCTCTGCACTTTTCCTTGCTCCTCTGAGTCATCCGCTCTTCGAGCAAAAACCGTCGACATTCACGGAATACGCGCGGCGCGTTATAAAAATGGTGGCTATTTATTACTGGTCTACTTTAAGTACTCACAGGACACAGTGATGGTGGAGGTGGCCGGTTCCAGGCCCGAAACGGGCCTACCTTCCCACATCACCTGGCACCCGTATCTGCCGTTGTGTGAACCCGTGATGCCAGTCAGGCGGAGCCGATTCCCATTCACGCCCTTGGTAATCAGCCCGTTTCGATCCGGCATCTGCATGGACAGTAGCATGCAACAGCAGCGTTAGCATCACTGAGCCCTCACCCACATTAACGAGTGTCATCATCACGTTTAAATAACTAACTTTACATTTATAACGCGTGGCACATATTCATTCAATGTCGAAGGCATTAATTCGACGAGAGAACGACTCAAGAGGCGTAGCAAGGCAAGCGCAGAGAGGTGGAGGAGGCAGCCAGGCGGTTTGCCGGCGCCATAGTGCCACACACTGCTTCCTGTATATTATGATGTTATCAGCCAAATAATTAATAAGTGTTTTTTTTAAGTTGTGGGAGGAAACCGGAGAGCCCGGAGGAAACCCACGCAGAACAGGGGGAGAGAACACACAGAAAGGCCGCCTAAGGCGGGAATTGAACCGCCTCAGGCAATACCATTCTTTCTGTGAGCCGCGGATGTTACCACTGCGCCACCCTGCCGCCCAGGCTGCGATGGCGTTTTGTGCTCAGCTGGCCGCGATCAGGCTGAGACAACCAACGTTTACACTTGAGGATCGGGTTCCATAACCGGATTCGAACCCAGGACTTCAGAGTGCGGCCTTACCTTGTAAAACCTGTAGGTGGGCGGAGGGTTGGCATCGGCCGAGCAGGTGAGAGTGGCCTCGCCGCCGTCCATCACGGTCCCATCGCCAGGCTCCACGCTCATCGACACAGCCGCTGGGGGATCTGGAAAAGTGAACGGAGAAAGTGTTTTGGAATTCAGGGTCGAGAGGTCATCAAGTCGTCATCGCCAATTCGAATTCGATTCTTCGAAGCGCGATGGTTTTATGACAGTTTCCCATTGCAACAAGTTAATAATAATGATAGCATTTTATATAGCGCCTTTCACCCGAGGGTCACAAAGCGCTGCACAAGGCTGTAGAGAGAACGGCACGTCAATAACATCAAGAATAATTCTACAACAAGCAAGGAGGGACCAGATGTACCCGAGTAGACGCAGATCGGAAGAGAGAGAGAGAGAGCCACGGCACGGCACCACTGACCCGCACCAACAGTCCAAGC
>JAZEWU010000026.1:2351708-2370437 GCA_036362915.1 Geotria australis | reverse complement strand
CTATCCCGGCATGCAATATTACATTTATAACGCGCACATATTCGTTCACTGTCGAAGGTACTCATTCGACGAGAGAACGACTCAGAGGCTCGAGGAAAGGATAGAGAGGCGGAGGAGGAGGCAGCCAGGCGGTTTTGCCGGCGACATGTTACCCACACACTGTTTCCTATATATAATGATGTTATCGGCCAAATAATTAACGAGTGTTTTTTTTTTAAGTTGTGGGAGGAAACCGGAGAACCAGGAGGAAACCCACGGCAGAACAGTGGGAGAACACACAAACTCCACACAGAAAGGCGCCCGAGCCGAGATTCGAACCAGGGACCTTCTTTGCTGTGAGGCACAGATGTTACCACCGCGCCACCCTACTAGACCGAACGACGAGCCTCTGAGCTGTGCTGAGCATCGACTCTCGACAACACGAGGCGGCGTGCGAAGCATTCCTCACCGCAAATCGCGACCACGAGCAGAAGAGTGTAGACAACGCACAGATCCATTGCTGCACGGTGCTTACGGCAAATCCTGGTACCGTCTGAATGTCAAAGCAGCGATCGCTCGAACGACACGCGAGACGGAGCTTGCCGCTGCTCCGCCACTACTCGCGGCTGGAATGTCCCTGCAATGTTACTTCCTAGTTACGGCAAATGCATCAAGTGTGCCAGGAAACCCCCAGACTGTCCTTGCCGCGTGATCTTCCCAGAGGATGCAGCAGGCGACCGTGGCAGCTCCCGAAGACGGATGTTTTACGAGAAAACGAAAGGAAGCCTGTGTCTGACATCTTCGTCGGGAACAATGGAAGTTTTCTGACGGAGGGAAAGCCGCGTTTAAAACGGACACAGAGGACAAACTCCCTGCGCTTCCTCTGTTCTTTTTGGAAATGCTTTGGATTTCGCGTAACCTCAAAACGCGTGACAGAATGACAGCCTTTTTTTAAAAGACGTCCCATTTAGAGGTGCGTGTCTTTAAATAATATTGTATTCTTGCCTAAATGTGCTCGGGAGCGTATTAGGCAAGAATAGAATGGTCACGATAAATCACTTTTATCGGTTGGGTCACGGAAAATGTAAGTGTTGTGAGCCCGCCTCCAACCGACACAGCCAATTAGTAAGGTTAAAAAAACGTGGCATTTTGTTTTACTACTTCAGCACGCCGGCATGTTGGAGAACGCAGCAACAACATCTACAACACCATCAATATTGATGTAGGTTTTCACGGCTCGATTCATGATGGTTGCTTTTCAAAGCTGCTCGTTCGGGATAGCCGAGTCGAGCGCCGTTGAGTGAAGATGCCTCCATCTTCAGTCAACGGCGCTCGACGAACAGCTTTGAAAAGCAACCGTCACAACTAACACCGTCATCTGGTCGAAGTGAACGTCGCCTCCAAGAAGCCAGATCGTGACCCAGAAGCCTGATAACGCCTCCAACGCGGGAGACGAAACGCTCCACACGGCTATCCCGAAATAGCAGCTACGGAGAGCAATTGTCACGCATCGATCGGTGACAAACCAACATCAAGCGATCGCTAATTCAAATATACACAGCTTGCAACGAAATTCATTCATTCATTTTCAGAAACCGCTTAATCCTATACAGGGTCGCGGTGCAACGAAAACATCAAAAATGCCCTGGCACGTGGTAACAAATACAGTAACATTAACCATATTATTGACAGCAATAACGCGGTGACTTAAACATCACCGTTTGCTTAGCATAGCCTCCAAGGCTCAAGACGCCAAACGGCCCCATTACATCTTCAATACATAATAGCTCGCCTGAATTCAGCAAGGTTATAACAACTGGACTCAACCCACGAATTACTCTGTTGTCAATATAACGAGTAACACTTAACGGGGGAAACTTACAAAATGTGTGCTATGGATATATTCCCCCTTCCCCACCCGCCGCAGGGCCGTGGAATTTCCATCACCAACACACAGGGGCCGTAAACAAGAGATTAGAACCGCCTGGATACTCTTTTGAGGAGGAAATGACTTTAATTTTGCAATAAGACCCTGAGGAAAGACAATAGGAGGGGAAATTCCCAAGACAGACAGTGCGGGAAATAGGCAGAAAAGGAAGTGTGTTTAACTTTCAGTACTGTACACATTGTGGTTGTATTTTCAGACAAACCACGCAGTGAGAATTGCTCTCAAGTGATGCTATTTCGGGATGGCAGTGTCGAGCGTTCCTCCTGTCTCCTTCGCGACGTTTCGCCTCCCACGCCGGAGGCATCATCAGGCTAACGACGGCCGCTGGCCTCTTTACAATGCCATCCCATGCGGAGTGTTTGAATTGCGGAGCTAAAGATACTCCGCGGAGTGGTTTTTTTACAAACTCGAATTGCAGGCGTTCTCAACCGAGTGCACCTCAAGGCCCACTTGCGTATGTTGTAAATGGATTACTAGGTGGCGCTCCTGGCCCACTCCACATTCTCTATGTTGGCTAATTCGCACGCTTGTTGTATCGCAGGAATCCCGCTTCCAGAGCTGGCAAGCTCACTGGATATCTAACTTTTCAAACATCTACCTGACATCTGTCACTGATGGGTCGCGACCCACCCGGTTTACAGTGATGGCGCTAGACTCTAGAGAGTCGTCTGACCGACACAAAGAGCCGTGTGTGGTCACAGCGGTGCATTTTCAGAGTCGCATCCACTACTTGTGTCCCGTGTACTCCAGACCCCCGTAGCTCTTTGGTCAAACCTGTTCCAGACACACGTCGTGAGCCTCTCTGGCAATCTCTGACTGAGCAGACGTTTGCGAACGTCCTCAGCCCTCCCATCAGCGACGGCTGTACAGTCTCTCCTCGAATTACGACATATGCGACTTACGACCACCCGGAGTTACGACGACCGTCCCGACGGTTGGTCGTAAAGTCTAACGACGACCTCTCCGGATGTGGTACGATAACATCGGCTGGCCGCGCTGCCGCAATTGTTATTGTCTGGGTCTCAGTCTGTGTTTGGGTGTCTAGCAGCTGGTTTTATTTTGCTTACAAACTGCTATAAGGGTATTTTTCACTTATGACCAAATCGACTTAAAACGGGGTCATTGGAAGATAACCCCGTCGTAAGTCGAGGAGAGACTGTATTGGTAAATTGCACTTTTGAAAATCTGGGATCCATAAATGTACCGGCAGCAAGAGAAAATATAGCTTCAGTACAAAATATCCTGCATATGCATGGTTTTTCTTCCTTGTTTTCATGATTCCCAAGCAGAGCCTTTGAGCCGCTTGGGCCTAAAACTTGATTAGCGTGTTTATGCCTGGTTCCATCACTGTCACCGGGCACACACACATATATATATGACCAAAGAGAGCAATTGTATGTTCTTTTATCTATAACAAACATCTTTACAGGCAGTGACAGTGTACATTGAAATACAAATTCCCGACTCAAACATTTAAACGCCCCAAAAAAATACTGAAACTGGCAAATAATATTCTATAACTGTTGTTACGACATCGCATATCCGATTGAGATTTGTCAAAGGGTTGAATTACTGTTGCCTTTCGGCACGTGCTACAGTGGGCAGCACTCTAGCACGTGGACTCCAGCACAGGGTCTCCCTTGGTTGAACAGGCCTGGGTGGAGATTCCAGACAAATAACGATCCGAAGACCCTGCGACTAAAAGTGCTTGGCGTCAGGAAGGTCATCCGACCGTAACATTCTGTTCCAATTCCCGACCGTTAGGGGGGGGGGGGGGCGGCTTAACCGGCCGATTAAACGGACAACGACATTTAGCAAATCACCGTTCTGCCATCAGCAAACATTTCACTTGTGTGTGGGTGGTCTGGGCAGATATACGACGGTCAGATATGCGACGTCGCACTATAACTACTAAAGACTGCACAACTTAAGCAGGCCACTATTTTACCGCGTTGTCAATAGGTTAGCGAACGATAGATACACTGTAATGTCGGGTGTTAACATGTGTTAAGCACGTGCAAGTGTAGCATGGTTTAGCAACAGTACGGTATATAATGTGCAACATCGCGTGAGCGTAATTATTTCGTGGAACAGCGTTTGAAATGACCCCATAGACATCCCGTCTTTTTGATCCGTTCCCGTGTGTTCATCCATCCATCCATTGTCAAAAACCGCTTAATCCTGTACACAGGGTCGCGGTGAGCCGGAGCCTATCCCGGTTCTATCCAAGCCAAACCCCGATGCTTACAGGTGGAACTCATGAAGGCGCAGCCCTGCAATTGCTAGCTTAATGCAACTGCTGCCAGAAGAGCGTCCACTAGAGCAGGAGTTCTCAACCTTCTGCATCTCAAGGCCCACTCGGGTCTGGTCTCCACGGACCGCTAGGTGGCGCTCGCGGCCCACTGATGGGTCGCGAACCACCGCTTGAGAATGGCGGTATTAGAGGGTGCTTTAATCTGGAGACAATGATGCTTTGGATCATTTTTTTATCGCGCCACACTATGAAAACTACACAAAATTGAGAACCCCTCTCGATGGAGAGGGGTTCTCAATTTAGGAATGTACCCACATTTTACCCAGCACACACACACACACCAACGACCTGTGGGTGGACAGAGGAGAGGGGAAGGTTTTAAAAAAACATTGGCCTTTGGTTTCAGTTGCCGCACTGAGAGACGGAGTTGAACCGTTGACATTTGGATTCCGAATCGTGTTGGTTCACCGTCGCTCCACAGCAGCACCACCCATCCTCACTTGTATCAGTATACAGCCGTGCGGTTATAGCTTACTTCATTCGTGCTTTAACACACACACAAAGACAACGATCCTCCGGATAGCCTTGACAGACTGTAGGGTCAAGTGCCATTAGCACATGAGGGGGGTTGGTGGCCAGCGACACGCCGGGCCACCTTTGTCTCCCCAGTGGCGATGCTTACACACCGCACCAGGTACTCATTTTGAGGCTGAGTTGACCTAGGGGAGGCCCAGGACCGGTTCAGAAAATCGTCACTGGTGTTGGCCGTGAGCGGGAATCGAACTCGGGTGACCAGGTTTGTAGCCCAGCGCGCTAACCACTGAGCTACCGCTCCCCCTACAAGACACACAGCCCAACATACACGTACAGTAGTAAATATTTGAAAGTGCTCTGGCATTACATCTCATTACGGAACATTCATTCATTTTCAGAAACCGCTTAATCCTATACAGGGTCGCGGTGAGCCGGAGCCCATCCCGGCAGACACAGGGCGCAAGGCAGGGGAACACCGAGGATGGGACGCCAGTCCATCGCAGGGCGCCTGGACATATCCGTGGAAATTTTCACTAAGTGGCTTTCAATAATAAAAATATTTTACGTCTTCCGTTCCTATCAAAATCTCCCGGATGGCTTTCAAGAGCCACCGGGAAACAAATTCCAGTAGACTTGCCAGCCTATCCGGGGGATTGGCAACCACATTCATACGCAGCGCCACACCGTTGAAGCATTGGTTATGCGATGTATGGTACATACGAACAAAAAATCTTGACAAATGACAGTAGTAATGTGTCGTATAATATTGCACAACACCCGTGTTAGCTCCGCAGTCTGGGTCGCATCTTGTTGTATTTTCAGATTTCCTAAAGGAAGAGCAAGCACAGATGCAAGAGTAAGACATGTATCGTCAACATCAACATCATCATCCTAGAAGTTATATTTATGAACGTCAGCATCGACAACAACAACCGCCGTTCGCCACTAAGTGGCGGTGATGTCACCCGTGTCAGGCCAGGTGCACCTTGAGGCTATCACGCAGAGTGTCGAAGGCCTCCTGACAGGAGGTCACGTGACAGACCCAGGTGTCATGAGTTGACTGACTGAGATGACTGGCTGAGGCACCATTGTAACAGCCATGGTCTTCTTATAAATCATTAAAAAATGTGACAAAAGTATGAGATTAAAACGGCCGTGACGAAATAGCCCGTAAAGCGCCCTAGCGTTAAAGCATGTAATCTTCTTCTTCTTCTTAGCGATTCTTCGAAGCAGCGCGATGGTCAAATTACAGTTTCCCATTTTCTTACACAGCCCCTTGCATTTTCATTGAACTCCGCAAGGTCTTTTGAGCTGCAGAGGTTCGGTAGTAGAGCACAGACAAGGCAGTGTTCCATAGTATGGTCTGCTTCTCCACATTCGCAGGTGGTTGGGCCGGTCTTGTAGCCCCATCTGACCAAAGCATCTTTTGATCGTCCCGTTCTAGTTCTCAGGCGGTTGAGTGTCTTCCACTGAATCCATGGTGCATCTGAGCCAGGAGGGAAGTCTTCAGCAGGTGGGATTCCCATGCCAGTTGCAGGAGGGTCACTCTCAAGCTTTTCCGTAATTAGAATTAATTGTAATTTTACATTTATAACGCGCACATATTCATTCACTGTCGAAGAACTCATTCGACGAGAGAACGAATTGGAGTTACGGTGGTGGCTGCAGAGTGGCAGGCCGAGGGAGGAAGGACGCAATATCCGTTGCTGTACTGTACTTAATAATAATAATAAATGCTATTTATAACGAGTGGCACATATTCATGTAATTTCGAAGGTATTCATTCGAAGAGAGAACGACTCACAGGCGCAAGGAAACCGCAGAGGCGGAGGAGGCAGCCAGGCGGTTAGCCGGCGCCAATATATTAGCCACACACTGTGTCCTATATATTATGATATTGGCCAATTCATTAATGAGTGTTCTTTTTTTAAGTTGTGGGAGGAAACCGGAGAACCCGGAGGAAACCCACGCATAACAGGGGTGAGAACACTCAAACTCCACGCAGAAAGGCGCCTGAGGCGGGAATCAAACCGCCTCGGGCAAGACCATTCTTTCTGTGAGGCGCAGATGTCACCACTGCGCCACCCGGCCACAACTATGCTTTTGAGTCTTTCGTGTAGAAACACGGGGAACACATCGCTTCATGTATATGTCATAATGGGTTGCGTGCTATCAAGGAAGGAACCCTTACCTAAACGTGGTGAAGTCCATTCAGTGGCATTTTCGCTGCTCCATGTTTCTGCGATTTTCTGTTCGAAAACACCGGCAGGCAGCGCGGCGGTCAGAGACGCGATGGCTCTCATCGCAGGATCGCGAGCGGCGGCGACGGTTTGGCGAGGGCCTTCATCCAGCCGTGGATCGGTGAAAGCGGTGTACACTACCGTCTTGTTGTAAATAAATGTGGGCATATTTGAACGTCACCGGATTCTTACCTTCGACAGTTTATGATGACTGAAGTCAGAACGATGAGCAATAGAAGAACGCCAAAAATAACACTTATTCCGATAACCACCGGCATTGGAAACGTATCTGTAAGAGCAAACAAACAAACAGACAGTTACCAGACATCATCTTCCCCCACTGTGAAGCTTCAGAGATCCCTCCTAGCAAGGTCTTGAGACTAGAAGGAGGTTTTGCTGGCTTAATCAGATCTGTTATGTAGTACCACAAAGGGATGTAGAGACAGGAATACGATTCAGTGGCTATATGGAATCTCTGAGCAGTCCTTTATCCATCTAGCTTGCTCTGCGACACAGCGGTGTGCTGAAGTAGTAAATTATCGGCACGTTTTGTTTACGTGGAAAACCTCACTAACGGGGGTGTTGTCGGGTGGAGGCGGCTTTACGACACTTTACTTTTACGTGACCAAACCCAAAAAAAGATTTATTACGATCACGGAAAGCCTTCACTTCGATGACATTTGCTTGAAACGCGAACAGGCCACTGGACTACAAACCACCATCCATCCGTTTTCTAAACCGCTTGTCCTGGTGAAGGTCGCGGTGGCAGCAGTCCAAAGAGAGTGGACCAGACATCCCTTTCCTCAGCAACAGATTCCAGCTCTTCCTGGGGGATTCCCAGGCGTTCCCAGGCCAGCAGAAGGATATAATCCCTCCACCGTGTCCTGGGTCGGCCTCTACGTCTCGGCCCAGTGGGCCGTGCCTGGTAGACTTGCCGGGGGAGCCTTCCAGATGCCCGAACCACCTCAACTGGCTCCTCTCAAACCACACTGCGCTAAATCGACGCGTTAAGACCCGAACGGCGTTTCCGCTTCGCTTGCGTTCACCTTCGCGACGATTAACGACGAAGGTCATTTCTCCCCAGCCGCGACTGTTCCAGGCGCTGCAACTGACGACCGTGACCCTCTCCAGAGAGTTGAGGTTCAGCGCCAGTCGACTGCTCAGCACGTTGGTCTCGGCGCTCCACTGCTCCACCTGCAAACGAGTCCGCGACCCATCAGCGAGCGTCTCACGTCTCGCGGGAGCGCATATGAACGCCCGACTTCCGAACGCCCGTACTTACGTAAAGCTTATTATAAAAAAAAAAATCGAGTTACATACAATGGTTCGTACTAATAATAATAATAATTTTACATTTATGACGCGCGCATATTCATTCAATGTCGAAGATATTCATTCGACGAGAGAACGACTCAGAGGCGCGAGGAAAGCGCAGAGAGGCGGAGGAGGCAGCCAGGCGACCTGCCGGCGCCACATTGCCACACACCGCTTTACATATATTAGGATGTTATCGGCCAATTAATGAATGAGTATTTTTTTTTAAAGTTGTGGGAGGAAACCGGACAGCCGTCGACGCATGTACTCACAGTCGATCCCGTGATATTCCAGATAATGTTAGGCCTCGGGTTTGCTGTGGCCTCACACACGAGACTGTTCTGCGTGTTTACATCCGGGACCCATACGTAAACCACTTTCTTCTTAAATTCTGGTTTTCCTGCGAGAGAAAAGGGGGCCCACAGGTTAGGGGTGACATCTAATCCCGGGCCCGCTGAATGACAGCACATCGATCGATCGCAAGCCGTCACCAAATGTAATCACATCTCTTCTGAATATATATTAAGTGTGAAACTCTGTAGGCAAAGCGAGTACGGAGTTGCAATGGCTTTAACACATTTTCACGGCTCGGTTGCTTTTCAGAGCTGTCGGGCGCTCTCCCTCTCTCCCGCTCGATGTTTTTTTTCTCCATTATCTGTCTATTATATAAAAAGCAGATGGCTTGTGGGCAGCGGGAGGGCGGGCAATTAACCCCCCACCAAATAAGCAGGCAACCGTCGCTGGAACACAACCTTGGTGTTCACCGGCCCGGTGACTCGCCGCCCCCCCACCGCGGGGATCAATATAGAAGCGTTCACGTCGCGATCCCTGTCAAGTAATACTTGATATTCCCTGCAAATTCTACCAAACACTTCGAAGCCGAGGAGCTGAAAGACAACAATGTCCAGAAGCCCAACAGATGCCAGAAGCCCCTCAGTCTGGAGCAAGAAGAGAGGCCAATGCCCGCCGCCTTTAAGGCCAGCACTGACTATTATATCTCTAAATGTCGAAGGGCTGTCTGCAACCAAAGAAGAACTTGTTGCAATGGGAAACAACTGTCATATAACCATGACGCTTCGAAGAATCGAATCGAAAACAGCAAAACCGCCGCTCTCAACGCCGGTCCCCTCTCTCGAGTCGCACGTCGCGCGGCCGCCGGCCCGCGGGCCCCCCGCGTCCCCGCTCACCCTCGTGCACGACCGTGATCTCCCCCGACGCGACGACGACGCCGTGCCGGCCCGGCGCGCCTTGGCGGACCCGGCAGTGGAACGTGGAGTTGGCGAACGATCGCTGGCGGAAGAGCATCTTGGAGCGCACCGTGTACAGGTCGTCGGCGTCTTTGGTGACCGTCTCCTCCAGGATGAAATCTGACGGGCGGATGGGACGGATGGTTTGTTTGAACCGGCCGCGGGCCTCCGCTCACGCGAGACGGAGGCGCGTCGGTGTAGGATTGCGCGCTTTTGGGATAGCCGTGTCGAGCGCTGGGCCTCGTCTCTCCGTAGCGAGGTTTTACCGCGGCACGGTGAACGCGCGAGCAGGTTCGTGTGAGTTTATTGACACCCGGTATAAGGTTTGGGTTGCTCCCCAATGGTGTGGGTATGGGAAAATAATGATATGGCCGGATGCCATTTCTGACGCCAACCTCCTTTAGTCGGAGGGTCCCCGGATCGGTATTTGTCCCCACAGACCTCTACATCCCTGTTCACCAAGGGAGACCCTAGCAGAAGCACTAGACTCCAGCCCTGGTTACACAGGGAGACCCTAGCAGGTGGACAGAAGACAATCGCAAGCTTGGGAAGAGTATCGTACCAGCCGAGGTGACGACAGGCTCATTCCCTCTGTGCCACGTGATGTTGGGCTGCGGGAAAGCGTTCCGTGCGACGCACGTGCCAACCTGCGAGCGGAGAGAGGAAGTGACATCGTTATGGCACGCGACTCCGATGCTCGTTGTCATCAAGTGTTGCTGTGGCCCTGAGTTTAATTTGTCTGGAAGAAACCATTTCCCGTTCTCCACTCTCATTAACTTCCAACACGGACCGGCCCCTTTGATGCAACATTATTGCTGATTGGGACACAGTCCACCAGAGGGCAGCATCAGCATCTCCTCTAGATAAAGCTCAATTATTATATAGACTGGCGATGTACGCCATCCAGTGGGCTGGTTGTGACTTCACAAGTGCTGTCAACCGATGAGAGGCCAGAAATGTGTCGGTGACCCGACACACGACTTGCCCGATTGTAGAGCTAGACAGATGTTCATTATCACAGCAGAAAAATACCCAGTGAGCTTGCAAGCCCTTTACGGGATTCCTGCCACACAACAAACACGGATAGTAAATTATTCCACGTGCGCCCCTTTATCAGTTCCCCGCTGGATGGGAGCCGCACCACGTGGGGATTATTTTACGAAGCTCCACAACACGCCGCGCTGCACTGACAAATGCGGGTTATCAGGAATCCACATCCTTACCACTGCATGATTTCCTTGTGTCATGATGACAGACTCTTTGGGAAGTTCAATCTCCGGAGCGACCACATCTAAGGCAGAAAGCAAGCAACGTTATTCCCGTTCTCGTCGTGTTCTTGGTAATATTATGGTACGGCAGTGTGGTTAGGTTTGTCGATCCACACGGCCTGTCTCGGCCGTAGAGTGTGGGCAAATCAGCGCCGGCGTTTGGCACAATCAGACGAAACAAAAGCTAAGGGTAGCAAGCAGCTCCGGGGGAGGGGGGGGCTATTCTCATCTCATCTCATCGTCAGAAACCGCTTAGTTCCGTACAGGGTCGCGGCGAGCCGGCAGACACAGGGCGCAAGGCAGGGCTATAACGAGGATGGGACGCCAGTACGTCACAGGGCACCTGTGGCAATTTAGTCCGCAGGACCAATTAACCTATAATAATAATAATAGCGTTTTATATAGCGCCTTTCACCCGAGGGTTACAAAGCGCTGCACAAGGGCCGCGAAGAGAACGGCATGTCAACAATGAAAAGTAAATAAATAAAAAACCAAAGGAACAAAAAAAATTAAATGATGACAAAGACATGCTGCTGTGCATGTCTTTGGACTGTGGGAGGAAACCACCAATATATGAAACCAGACGGTAATGTGTGCTTACTACAGTGACCCCACGTATCTTCAAGATAATATAATGAATTTGCAGCATTTTGTTCTGCCAAGCAATACAATAACAACAGATTTTCTGATTTCCCAGCTTCCAAAGTCATTTGTTAACATTGCTGATGCTTCTGGTTTTTGTTATATCAGGAAACTGCAAGTTTCATGATCCTGTTTATAAAACTTAGCACTGTTTCACCACACATTTCCCCCCCCTGTTCTTAGTTCAGTATTCTTATTCCACAATTAATTCCGCAGGCCAATTACCCAATGCAGCAGCGTGTCTTTGGACCGTGGGATGTTATTGTACCCCCCCGCCGACCCCCTGCTTAGCTTAACTTGTAAATATTTTAGAAAATTTTAGTATTTTTTTAATCCTAGTATTTTTAAACCTAACTCGTAGGCTTTCATGACGAATGTTATCCATAGTGAAGCTCTGTTTGTGAGTTTAGGCCATTTGAAAAAGTGTGTAAGTGTAGTGTACCCGTCGATATGTTGGTACGGACGTTTCGCTGAGACTTCCACTCAGCTTGGAAAGGCCTTTCCAAGCCCTGATGAAGTCTCAGCGAAACGTCGGTACCATCTTTTAAGCTAAGTGCTGTATGTTCTCGCCCGTTTGCTCCAACATATCGACGGGTACACTACACTTACACACTTTTTCACACGACCTAAAACAACGTTGAATTGAATCGAAGAGGGGCCGCGGAGCTCCCACGGTGAGGTCGAACGGCGGCGACTCACCGCGCACGGTGACGCGCGTGGTGCTGTCCTCCGTCCCTCCGGCGGCCGCCGTCACCTGGCAGATGTAGCTCCTGGCGTCGCGCCGCGTGGCGTTCCTCAGCAGCATCGTGAAGTCGTCCGCGACCGACATCTCCCGCGAGTAGCCCTCAAGCTTCTCCAGCAGCTTCACGGCGTCCTTCCTGTAGAACACCCGCCGCCGCTCGCCCTTGTCGGTCTCCTGCGGGGGGTCAAGCGATTGGCCGGGAGGTGTTTGACGCGACCAGCCGAACCGCCGAACCGCCGATCGCGCGCAGCTATCGCTCGCTAGAATAATAATAATAATTCATCAACACGAAGGCTTTCGTCCATCCATTTTCTAAACCGCTTGTCCTGGTTGAGGGTCGCGATGGCAGCAGTCCAAGGAGAGTGGACCAGACATCCCTTTCCTCAGCGACAGATTCCAGCTCTTCCTGGGGGATTCCCAGGCGTTCCCAGTCGTTCCCAGGCCAGCCGAAGGATGTAATCCCTCCGGCTTTCGTGACCAATGTTGGCCATAGTCTAGCTTGACAGAGTTGGGGCGAGCTGGGGCCTCGCCAGATCCTTGTTCCTGATGAAGCTGATTGCAACTATCGGCGAAACGTCGTGCCTTCATTGCCAATGTTGTGGGCTCGCTCTCCAACATACCGGTGTGCTGCTGAAGTGGTAACGAATTGGCGCGTTTTTGCTCACGTGACAACCCTTTCCTGATTGGCCGTGTCGGGTGGAGGCGGGTTTGCGACACTTATATTTTTCACGTGACCTAACTCATAAAAAGAGCTAGACTATGAATAATCCATCGAGTCGTTCGTTGTCAGAAACCGCTTAAGCCTGTACGTGGTTACGGTGAGCCGGAGCCTGTCCCGGCAGGCACAGGGCGCAAGGCAGGGCTGTATCCAGGATGGCGGGGGCAATTTAGTCAGCAGGCCAATTAACCTATGCAGCTGCATGTCTTTGGGAGGAAACCGGACTGACTGGGGAAAACCCACGCGGTACAATCAGGCGGTCAGGCAGCGCCAACCCACCTGACACTGCTTTCCTATATATCATGATGTTACCGGCCAATTAATTAACGAGTATTTGTTTAGTTGTGGGATGAAACCGGAGAACCCGGAGAAAACCCACGCAGAACAAGGGGGGGCGGGGGGGGAGACAAACACACAAACCCAACACAGAAAGGGGCCCGAGGCGGGAATCAAACCGTCCTCGGGCGGGACATTTCTTTCTGCGAGGCGCAGATGTCACCACCGCCGTCGCGCCGCGTCTTGTTCTCCTTGAGGAGAAAATAAACGTCGTGATAAAACCCGCGGCAGAGAGAAGCGGTCACTTACGATGAACCACTGCAGGATGACGCCACCGACGCTGCTCGGCGACTTGCCGTCTGCTCGAGCGACGCTCCACTGGCAGGGAATGATCAGGTCGCTGCCCACGGCCACCGTGATTTCCGGTGGAGTTTTCACGGAGAGGGAGGTTAAGGCCCCTGAAAGGAAAACATGCACCAGCAACGGTCATTCATCCCGCTCGGCCTGTTGTGAAGAGACGCTATCTTGCACTGGGGGCGGCGTGGTGGCGTAGCGGTGAGTAGCGCTGCCGCCTCACCGCAACAAGGGTTATTATTGTTATGACACCGCGTGGGTTTTCGCCGGGCACTCCGGTTTCCTCCCACAGTCCAAAGGCACGCTGCTGCACAAGTTAATCCATTACAATGGATTGGCGTTGTTTCCCACGCGTGTCTGTCTTCCTGTCTCTGTGCCCCCTGTATCTTTCCCTGTCGCTCACCCTCCCTCCCTGTCTCCCTCCTTGTTTGTCTTTAAGGAAGTGACGGCCATCTTAGGGGACGCTGGCATTTTTTTGCCGCTCTTAAGATTGCCAGTTTCACAGCCTTAATCATTTAATTTTTGTTGCTTTGGTTTTTATTAGTTGTTTTTTCTGTCGTTGTGCAGCGCTTTGTGACCCTCGGGTGAAAGGCACTCTATAAATTGCTATTATTATTATTATCATGGGTATATCCCTGCCTTGCGCCCTGTGTCTGCCGGGATAGGCTCCGGCTCACCGCGACCCTGTACAGGATTAAGCGGTTTCTGACCATGGATGGATGGCTATCTTGTCCTGATGTAGGTTCTCACGGCTCGATTCATGACGGTTGCTCTTCAGAGCTGTTCTCTCGGGCTGGCCGTGTCACTCAGCGATCTCCCTCTCTGCCTCGCGACGTTTCACCTCCCACGTTGGAAGCCTGTCTGGTATTCAAGATCGCACTATCTTGGCTGTCTTGGCATTCAAGATTGGCGTGGGTTCGAACAGCTGACGCCTGTAAGTCTGCAGTCTGCATGTTCTCTCTCGCCCTTTGGTCGCGTCGATTTGCCTCCGGCTCTACCGGGGGTTTCCCTTCCACAAGTTGAAACACGAGTTGTACAGCCGCCAGTCTCAACCGGTGGGTCGCGACCCATCAACGGGCCGTGGAGACCAGACCCAAGTGGGCCAAGTGAGCCTTGAGATGCAAAAGGTTTAAAAGCCCTAGTTTAGATTATTTGGCCTCTTACTCTAAATTCGAACGTATAAGATCAGCCGCCTCGATGAGATATAATGTGTGGTCAGGTCGCCGCTGGAAAAGAGCTGATAATTCTGTGTTCACGGTGGTTGTTTTGTGGTGGTTATTTCGTACGTTTGTAGTATCGCAAGAATCTCACTTTGCTTTCAGGGCGTGCCAGCTTACAGGGTATTTTCTGCTGTAAAAATATATATCTACATCGTGATACCAGGATTGACAAGGATAAAGCAGGCACGTTGTACAAGCTGTGAATATGGGGTTTTTTAAACACATTCCACGCAGCCTGCTGTGTAAAGATAACATCGACTGATGTAGGTGTTCGCGGGCTCGATGTGTGAGAACTGCTCTCCACAGCTGTGCTTTCAGGATAGCGTCTAAAACCTGACGATGCCTCCAGCGTTGGAGGCGAAACGTCGAAGAAGGAGAGAGAACGAACACACTCGACACGGCTATCCCGACACAACAGCCACGGGGAGCGGCTCTCAAGAGGAAGCGACCCTTGAATTGTTTTTCGCGTTGACCAAGTAGTGCTTTCACTACCGCAGGATGGATATGGCACTTTCATAAACAGTAAGTGCGAAACTATTGCAAGGGATCGTTTACAGGAACACCAGTTGCTCATGGAGGGGAGTTCTCGTTATAACGCGCGCATTAACCACGCAGCACGGCCTCGATGTCCAGAGGCTGACCATCGTGCTTCGAAGAATCGCAAAGAAGAAGAAGACCACGCAGCAGGGAAATCCCGCACCACACCTCAGTCAGATTTCACCTGCGGCGTGGCTGTAGAATGATAATAATAATCATAATTTTACATTTATAGCGCGTGGCACATATTCATTCAATGTCGAAGGTGTTCATTCGAAGAGAGAACGACTCAGAGGTGCGAGGCTGTATGATACAATCACGACCGTCCAGCACTAAACTGAGATCCAAGTTAGAAATTAAATGTCTACCTAGTTGTGGTCGCTAATCTTGATTCGTGTTCTAAAGGTTCACATTTTTTGCACTCTTCCGTCTTAACCGTTATGTTTACCCTAAATATGCTTTAGTTTTTTTCACTATCGCAATGCAGTCTTAATCTTATATTGTTATTTGATAAAAAAAAAAGCCTATGTATTTTGGACTATTTTACTTGAAAAATGTGTGCAATCAATCCATCCATCCATTTTCAGAAACCGCGTAATCCTGTACAGGGTCGCGGTGAGCCGGAGCCTATCCCGGCAGACACAGGGCGCAAGGCAGGGCTATACCCAGGATGGGACGCCAGTCCATCACAGGGCAGGCTCATTAACCTATGCAGCTGCATTTATTTGCACTGTGGGAGGAAACCGGAGTGCCCGGCGAAAAAACCCACGCGGACACGGGGAGAACACGCAAATTGCACACGGAGAGGTACCCGAGCCGGGATTCGAACCCGGGTCCTTCTTGTTGTGAGGCGGCAGCGCTACTCACCGTGCCACCGTGCCGCCCCGCCGCCCCATCAAACCTACATTTCTATATCATTTGCATTGTAGAAATCGTGAGCTGAGCACACTCAGAAACACTTCCTCCTGCAAATCCAAGAAGTACTTTTTTTTACCGTGTGCACATTGCACACCACGTTGTCGTGTTAACGTTGCATACGAACACGTCCCAACAGACTGTATATTTAATGTAATCTACCGCACTTCCTTAACTTTATAATAATAATAGCATTTTACAGAGCGCCTTTCACCCGAGGGTCCCAAAGCGCTGCACAAGGGCCGCGGAGAGAACGGCATGTCAACAACGACAGAAAAAGAACAGCTAATAAAAACCAAAAGCAACAAAAAATTAAATGATTAAGGCCGCTTCGAATACACCGAAATTTCGCTCGTGAAGCTGGCAGTCTTAAGAGCGGCAAAAATCTGGAGACCTCACGCGAACTTCCAGAGGAGCATCAATCTCGCGAGCAGCCTCCCGTGTCTGCTGGACACAGCACGCTTCAACCCGACGAACCAATCACCCCCCTGCAGTGGCAGCGTATGTTTAAAGATAGAGAGATGTTCACTATAGGGCGGCACGGCGGCGTAGTTGGGTATCACTGCCGCCTCACAGCAAGAAGGTCCCGGGTTCGAATCCCCGGCTCGGGGGGCCTTTCTGTGTGGAGTTTGCATTGTTCTCTCCCCGTGTCCGCGTGGGTTTTTCGCCAGGCACTCCGGTTTCCTCCCACAGTCCAAAGACACGCTGTTGCCCAGGGTAATTGTCCTGACTAAATTGGCCCCCCGGCGCCCTGAGATACTGTAACTTGCTTACCCCTCCCCGCTGGACGGTGGGAAGAAACCGGAGTGCCCGGCGAAAACCCACGCGGACACGGGGAGAACATGCAAACAGCACACAGAAAGGCCCCCGAGCCGAGATTCGAACCCGGGACCTTCTTGCTGTGAGGTGGAAGAGCTATCCCCCTAGCAAGTAAGCATGTTTATTTCTAGTGGATGATTGCTAACATTGCCCATGTCGTGATGCCATCGAGTTTGTTCAGTGGAGGTTTTCATAAGGAAGTAATCAGTGAGGATTGTAATCTGTCGCAGTGTGTGCGTAGGTTGTTCAAAACAACACCACGTGGCTTTCAATAAAAGCAAAGCTTCCTCTTATCGTATGCTCGGTAGAGATCCGTCCTATTAACGTGACTTGTTTTTTTCCAAATAACTGAAGTGAAACTGCTCTTTCAGTACCGCGCTGACACAACATTCGCCCGTGTAGCCTTGACAGATTGTAGGGTCAAGTGCAGCGGCACACGACGGGGTGGGTGGTCAGCGCCACGCTCGACCTATTTGCGATGTTTACACAAGGCTGAGTCGACCTAGGGGAAGCCCAGGACCGGTTCAGAAAATCGTCACTGTTGCATGTACAGTACTAGTCATTACGTATTACATGCTGTGTTTACCACTGAATTATTAAACTCTCGTTACGAGGACGTGTTGTTGCTATGACGTGTCTCGCGTCCTTTACTGGAGGATGCCGCCAGGTTTTCCCTGCAGGGGGGCCATGATTGATTGGCAAATTCCAAATGAGCGATTTTGCTGCTAATTCTTTTCAAATTGCACAGATTTTGGGCCATGACGCCCGCACACAAACGGCCTGTTTTTTTTGTTCACAACTGACATCCCGGGTTCATTAACGTCCTTTGTGAAAAACACGCGCAGTATTAATCGGGGGTGGCCGCTGGCTTCGAACCGTGAACCTCTGCTACGAGCGCCCAGCGCGCTTACCCGCTAGTCCACGCTATATAAACTACAAAATTGCACTTCACAGTATACCACGGGTACTAGGGGTCTAGCTCATCTGGGGAAGACTGCGACCAAACACATCCAATCAACATGACTCGACGGGGGTCAAGGTAGAAGCGTTGACGTCGCGATCCCTGTCAGGTGATACTTGGTATTGCCTGCGAATTCTACCAAACACTTCGAGGCCGAGCTGAAAGACAACGATGTCCAGAGGCTGACCATCGTGCATCGAAGAATCGCAAAGAAGAAGAACATGACTCGACATCAGCCTGTCCGCGTATTTGCTGATAGACCGTCCAGCACTACAGTACTGCACTAAAATAAAATTAAGGCGAGAAATAAGCAGGGAATAGAAACATTATAATTCAATGAGACGAGAATGTGTACTATGGACTGGTGTGCCATCATGGGTATAGCACTGCCTTGCGTCCTGTGTCTGCCGGGATAGGCTCTGGTTCACCGTAGCAGTGCTATACCTAGGATAGAACGCCAGTCCATCACAGGGCACCGGGGAGCAATTTAGTCCGCAGGCCAATTAACCTATGCAGCAGCATGTCTTTGGACTGTGTGAGGAAACCGGAGTGGCGGGAAAAAACCCACACGAAATGTTTAAATTATCCCTGTCAGTTGCCATGCATTGTTTTCTAACACGACTTTATGACAGTACTGTTGTCAACTACTATACAGTCAAGATTATTTCCTCAACCGTGTGAGAATACTAGGGACCAGGATGACCTGCTGATACCTCTATTGCAGGAGTGCCCATGGCCTACTGAGATCGCAAGAGTGTAAA
>JAZEWU010000026.1:2313388-2328285 GCA_036362915.1 Geotria australis | reverse complement strand
TGTGTTGTTTAAACCATTCCCTAGTGCCTACATATTAATGAGACTTGATAGCATAATTTCTCAATCATGAATTTCTTTATAGTGCCTTTGATTGGCTTGTTATTTTGTACATGAAATATGTTTGATGTTGACTGCATGTCTTTGGCAGCTTGTTCCACTTTAAATAAAAAAACAGGATTACATCAAACGGACAGAGATAGGTATTTAAAGTGGCTATGATTACATTGAGGCTGATCTTATTTAGTATTTCTTTTTAAAGGCAGTGATTAGGGAACTGTTTAGCTCTCTTCCTTGCACACTGTTGAGGCCACGTTTAATTTCTTGCGATGCTATTGCTATTTCCAGGATGTGGCCGTTCACCCCCCATCACCGTCACAGGTGGCCGGGTCTTTGTTTGGCCAATCCTCCAGCAATTGCAACGGTAAGGTTTCAAAAAATCATTTTTGGTCGAATCATTTATTTCCAACTTATTTCAGCCTCCTACGATAGTAAAATCCTGTTTTATTTTATCCGTGTCTGAAAGCGTTTCCTTGGAGGTCTTTATGATTTGCCTTTCATGCTTTCATGTGGAAAAATATATTTCAACCCCTGTTTGAGTGTATTAATGGTTTTGTTTTATGTGGTGTTTGAGGGTTTGTAACTGCTGAACGTTGCTTTTGCAATCAGAAAGCAAAATAGCTTGAAACATGATTCCAAAATGCTCATTGGATGGGTAACAATGTAATTCTATTTAAGTGAAACAATCCCTCTGCTGATGGAGGATTGCAAACTCAAAACAAGCTTACACCACACATCATTGTAATGGTGCATATTTCGTGCTTTAGCTGCTTGACAAGTAACAAGTCCAAAGGCTGCGCTCTAGAAAATATTGTCACTCTTAAACTCTTGAACTTGAATTGTAGTCAAGGGGAAGATCCGGTATGTTTCAGTGGAGAATAATCAACAAATGCTTTACGTGTTCGGAACAACAAAATATTTATTTTGCAAGGGAAGAGGGCAAAGCCAAATTGCCATTCCTGAAACAAGTGCACTTGAACTGTGTTGACTTGTCCATCTCTGCAGGATTTCTCTCAACACGATGACCCTGAATGTGAGGAGCGAGAAAGTTTACACTCGACAGGGCGTGCCCATCTCGGTAACCGGAATAGCGCAGGTGAATGAGTACTCAAGTGCACAATTAAGCTTTTCATGTCATAATGGGCTATGTTTGTAAATTTGCTGAGAGGTGGTTCTGTGAAGAGTGAACTTTGCTACGAACCCATTGACCTAAGTTTGAGTTTAGGCTCCATTTAGCATCAGTAGTAAAAGCAAAATATGAACTGGTTCTGGGCCTCACATAGGTAGACTCAGCATTCCATGAGAACCTGTTGTGGTATGTAAATATGAACAGTGGGAAGACAAAGGTGGCCAGCATGGTTCTTATAGCACCACCCTTTCTTGAAAATAAGTGCTGGCCTCAATAGGTGCTCACTAGCATTACTTACCCCAACCGTCTTTGTGTATATGGTGCCCATTTAGCATGGTGGTGACTGCACCACTCTCCAATGTCCTGTGCCCATCTTAATAGGTGCTTTCTAAAACCACTTGCCCCCTGCGTCTTAAAGAGGGGATCATTGGCTTTCTATACTTGTCGCCTGTTCCAGCAAATGCTTTACCTGAAAAGCAAAGTGAGTGTGGCTTTCAAAGCTTTTAGCGTTCCACCAGTGATGCGATTATAAACATCTCCCGCAGGCAGTTTGTTTTGGAGAGAGCCATTTCAGATGTTTTCAGTGTGTTGTTAATTTAGCCATGACATTTGCTTGTCCATGTTTACATTTGATGCAGACGCCGTGGTGTTTACAAAAAATGTTTTTATCATAGTCCCCCTCCATATGGGCAACCAAACCAGTTCACATAATATGCACATTCGTAGCCTATAGCATATTTTATGATTTAGTAATGCATTGCATATTAATAATATTCTTTAGATATACGATGCAATGATATTTTCTATATTTGTTACTTAATTGTTTATTCAAAATATGCAGCACCCTGTTTAGAGGCTGTAAGGAAAAAGGCAATAATCGCATACAATGTTCTCTTTAACCTGGCAAAGTTCATTAGATTTAATCAACTCAACACTGGAGGTCTAGGTAATTTTTAAAATCTATTTTTCAATGTTAATTGTAAGGTCAGGTTTGTGGCTTGACATATGCAGATGAAAAGGTTACTCTTATATTGTCACAGGGTTTTTATTTATTGCAACGGACAGTGCACCTGTATAATTGCATGAGTTAAATCGTGAAACATTGCAGGAATGCAACCATGCATTCTGTACACACAAGATTTAGGCTTTCCTCATATTCTAGTATTGAATAATAATAATAGAATTTATAGAGCGCTTTTCACCCAAGAAGAAGAAGACCCAAGGGTCACAAAGCGCTGCACAGGGCTATGGAGAGAATGACATGTCAACAACGACAGAGAACGGAAAAGCAGCAACAATTTTTCTGGGTTTTTTTTATAATCCCAGCTGTTGAGAGAACGGCAAGTCAATAACGGGGAGACGGAATAACTGAGAGCTCAACATAACATTGCATTGCTGTGAATAACGGGTGACATCACTTGGAGTGAAGAAAATCTGTCCATGCATAACACATTGGCCTCCAACAGCCGCGACAAAAACCCTTACTTCTTGCCTTTGTTTTTTTTACTTCATGGTGACCCTTCCTGAATTGCGATAACGGTGTCCTGGATGGGTTAATTTGTGTCACAGCTATTGTATCTCGGCTTCCAGGTGAAGATACAAGGACAAAACAAGGAGATGTTAGCAGCTGCTTGCCAGATGTTCCTGGGGAAAGGCGACGAAGAGATAAGCCAAATCGCCCTGGAGACATTGGAAGGGCACCAGCGTGCTATCATGGGAAACATGACCGTGGAGGTTGGTGTTTTACACTTAAAGAGACTGGCCTAATCGCCATCGGGCTAGGCAACTCGTTTCTGTGTTTTATAAGCCTGCAGTTAATGCAAATAAAGAAAAAACCCTGACAATCACTGTTATCAATGTCGTATAATTAAAACATTCTGCTTGACGAAAATATCAAAGTGTAAACTTTGATAAACTACAAGTGTTCTGGCCACAACTAAGGCAATCGTAGCTTGAGCGGCCATTTAAAATTGCAAGTGTAAAGCTGAACTTAATTAAAATAAGTATACCTTCTGTAGCAGTTAAGGGTATGTAAATTCTGGTTATGTACGTACGAATCGTGCTACGTTTTTTTTTTAAAACATAAACGTTCCGTTCTTTCTGCACTGCCGCGTGAGCGCTGTCCTGTATTCCGTCTCCATCTTTCTATTCCTGGTTCCATGCAGCTGTAATCAGCCACAGTCTTGACACGTGCCCCAATTGCGTCACCGTTCCACCGCTGTTGTTATCTGCTCGGTTGTGCTGCCCTTGTCTGTGGCGATCCTGTCTTGGTTGTCATTTAGTCTGACGGTGCCATCGCTTTGTTCCGTGTGCTTGCCGTTGCGGTGAGTCACGGGTGTCGCACGTGCGGTCTCTCTTTCGCCATCCCTCCACTGCGAGTGTTTCTCCTGTCGGTCCTGAGTGATTTGGAGTGCACGTCACCATGCATTATTGAACTGGTGGCCCGCTTGTAGGAAATCTACAAGGATCGTAAGAAGTTCTCTCAGGAGGTGTTCCGCGTGGCCTCCTCTGATCTCCTCAACATGGGCATCAGCGTGGTGAGCTACACCCTCAAGGATGTCCGTGATGATGAGGTAAGGAAGCACGCAGTTACCGGCTTGGTTCTTACAACCTGCGCTTTATCTGGTTGCTGTCCATTGAGTCATATCCGTTTATAGCACTTCTGTTTTTTTTTAGCATTTGACTCTGGTGCTTAATGGGTATTGAAATTATAATATGCCACAGCACAAATGAAACGAATTACCTGTTTTCGTCTCGTTTTGCGTTATTACATCTCTTTAACATATTTTTGTGCAGTCTTACTCTTAAATGGCATATATACATATAATTTGCATGAACCGTAAATAATGCAGTATCGCACGAAGGATTGCATGAATATATCGTAAGTGTAAGAATTGATTTCAATCTATTTCCGCTTTGCATTCTTACGTGATTATTGCGTGACTCAACTGTAATTGAGTTTATTTTAACACTCCAATTCTTGCTCATTAGATTACAGTAAGAAATCAATGTTAATATCTTGAGACATTGCAATATTGGTCTGCTTACAGTATTGTTATTGTAGTTAAATTATATTTGGGTTTTATTTTATTCTTTTCCTTAAATGTAATATACTTAGAGGTAAAGGTTCAGCCCTGAAATTCCTTGCTCACCCCACTGCTGGTGAAACTACTTCCACTAGAGGGAGCTTCCCAGGATCTATAAAAATATAATAACAATTTTGAGTGAAATTTAATCACTCTGAGTGAAACCATACTTCTGGGCTGAGCTGCATGCTTGTCCGCGCGATGCCACACAGGATTACCTCAAGTCACTGGGCAAAGCACGCACAGCTCAGGTGCAGCGAGATGCACGCATCGGAGAGGCAGAAATGAAGCGAGACGCTGGCATCAAGGTGGGTGATTTGTGGCGTTGACAAATACTCTTGGCTTCAATATCAACCACATAATGGCAGCTGATAAGCCGCAGGGTTTTGGTAACTATTCTCAATCATGTGATGTACACATTTTTTGCCTGAAAATGTTATTTTCGATCGATTTTGTAGGCCTGAAAAAGGGTCATTTGTCATAGGTTTCCTGCTTGCAAACTACAATGAATAATAGCTACGCATGGTTCAAATAACGTCTTTGCCAATAAGGTGACTGCTGCATATTCGTGGAAGGGAACAAGTTGATTCTGGTGTGGCGGGGGCGGAAATCTTTATATTTTTGTAAACGTGTGTGCGCGCGCGCGCGCGTCAACTTCCTGTAAAAACACGGTTTTTTTTCATGGTTGCTCATAATTGATAAGCGACCACGTATGCCTGCTACACAATTCATGCAAATCCATGGGTCCTGCAGGAAGCCATGGCGGTGGAGCAGAAGGTGGCCGCTCAGTACCAGAACGAGATCGAAATCGCCAAAGCCCAGCGTGACTTCGAGCTGAAGACGGCTGCCTACGACATGGAAGTCAATGCCCAGAAGGCACAGGCCGACCTGGCTTACCAGCTGCAGGTGGGAACGAGCAGACGCTCGTAAACACAGACGATGCTTGGTTAAAAGTCGGTCATTTCCTGCTCATTAAGCATTGAAGCCAGTGTTCTTTTCCACTTTGTAGCCCAGAGCCAATGGTGGAAACGTCGCACGTTTATAACAGGGGTGAAATAATCCATTGGACGAATACTGCTGACTTAACAAAAAAGTGGTACTTATTTTCTTGACCCGAAAGGGATAATGTGTTAATTGAATAGCCAACCAAGATTTGAACTCACAACCTTATAATTGCAAGCTGCTCATTTTATTGCCGAGCAACTCGGCTGGATCATAAAGTTTCAGGACCCCTCAAAATCATTACACTCAACAATATTGCCAAAACCATTTCTCTCCAGCTTTCAAGGCATTTGTTACAAAGTTGTGTTATTGAAGATTGTATGCATCCAAGGTTTATCAATCATAGTCACGTTGTAAAGGAAGGAGCAGGAAGTTATTCTTTACATGCTGGCCAGGCGTGAATTCTAGACCTTGCGTCATGTACCGTCACAGGTGGCAAAGACCAAGCAGAAGATCGAAGAGGAGAAGATGCAGATCCTGGTGGTGGAGCGAACCCAGCAGATCCAGGTGCAGGAGCAGGAGATCCTGAGACGTGAGAAGGAGTTGGATGCCAAGATCAAGAAACCAGCTGAGGCAGAGAAGTATCGTTTGGAGAAATTGGCCGAGGCTGCAAGGTGTGTGTGGTTGTATGTGGGAAGATCGGTTGTGTGATTGGCGCGAGTGCCGTGGTGGCGTCACCGCCACTCGGCGGCGAATGGTGGCTGTCGTTATTCACAACGCACTTACAATTGCAGCAGCCTGCATTCCACTCCTGGCCACACTTCATTGGAAATCATATTTACATGGCATGGGGGGCCTCCTTTAAGTTGACTGGTATTCCTGGCACAATATCGGCAGTAGACACGGGGAGGCGAATAATCTAGGCATGCGTTTTGATGACCCATCGTAATGATTTGTTTGCAGGGCTCGCGTGATAATGGAAGCAGAAGCAGAGGCCGAGTCCATTAAGGTTAGAGGTTTCATATTTCCTTCAACATTCGTGCAGTGCTTTTAATCAAACAGGTGAGATCAGTGAACATGGCTCTGTACACCTTCGTTTTTACCATTTCCGAAATTCCTGTACAATTTGTCGAGCGTAATAAGCGTGCTAGCGGCGCTTGTTTGCTGGTGGTGGATGGTGGTTTGTGTGTTCACACTGTGTCCTGCACCCCTGTCATGTTGTCTGAGCACAGATCAAGGGGGAGGCAGAGGCATATGCCATTGAAGCCAAGGCCAAAGCTGAGGCAGAGCAGATGTTGCAGAAAGCCCAGGCCTTCAAGGACTATGAGGAGGCTGCTATGGTGGACTTGCTGCTGGAGACTTTGCCTAAGGTTCTCTCCCACACACAAAGTCTCCCCCCCCCCCCATACAGCCTACATTGCATTTTAGGGAAGTAATAATAATAACAGCATTTATAGAGCGCCTTTCAGCCGAGGGTCACAAAGCTAGCGCTGCACAGGGCTGTGGAGAGAACGGCGCGCCAACAACGACAGTGAACGGAAAATCAGCAAAAAAAATTTTGGGTTTTTTTATCAGAGCTGTGGAGAGAACGGCATGTCAACAACATCAAGACAGTTTAACGGAAAGTCAAACAATAACGATAAATTATAGGACATGAAGTCAGCAAAAAAAAAAGATTATATGTCCAGCACGATGGCTATTCCCAGTGCTATCGTTTACACACCGCTCCAGATACTTATTTAAGGCTGAGTTGACCAAAGCATGGCACTTGACCATTTCACATATTGCTTTCCACTGATGTTGGCCATGAGCAGGAATACAAACTCAGATTGTCAGGGTCGTTGCACTCCACACCAAGTACTACAAAGACACACGAGCGGGTGGGTGGCCTGCACCACGCCCGGCCACCTTTGTCTCCCCAGTGGGAGACACGCACACATACATACATACATAAACACACTAACTCATGATCACACGGAGGTCTCGCGTAGTAAATGATTCCCTCTTGGTGATGTCTGAAATATGACATACTCGTTATAGCTTTATACTTTGCTCGAATAGCTTTATGTTTCATCTCATAATAATGTACTAATTACATGAGGGTGTGCATTCACAAAACAAGCTATGCCACCAGCATTTACAGTCGTTCAAATGATTATCTATTACAACTTCGTTGCCAGCAACATTACGCAGCTGTCTACAGTTATACCAATTTTAACTATTACCAGTACAGTATAGACATTCTATCTCACCACCAAAAAATATACGTGGCCATTTTTTTCCAGGAGCAGTAACAGCAGCTGGAGAGAATGTTTGTTATGAGAACTGGCGTATCGTTGTTAGCAATTTTGTTTACATTTTTGTTTGTTCTCTGTGCTGGCGGGCAGATTGCCACAGAGGTGAGCCAGCCGTTGAGCAAGGCAAGAAAGGTGACGATGATTTCCAGCGGCGGTGGGGAGGTGGGCGCCTCGAAGCTGACGAGCGAGGTGCTGGACATCATCAGCAAGCTGCCCGAGAGCGTTGAGAGACTGACCGGCGTCAAGATCTCGCAGGTTCGAATATATGCCGAGCTTTATTCCCGTATCTTACCCCTTGCACCCGGCAGTGCTATCTGAAGGAGCAGGTTTCTTTACGCACGGTGAATGTGTGGTCATGCGGTGACTGATAATTGTGACGAGATAATTTGCGCAATTTTGTCTCGTTCGGGAGATTTTTTTTCTCCAACGAGCGTGTGTAAAGATGAAACCTTGTGAAAATGTTCTGCATGAATACATGGATTTTGTGCAAGAGTTGAATGTACTTTTACACGTTGTTTTTTTAATGCATTTATCAGCATCCGACACATATCTGACACTTAATCGCACTCCTTATGCTGAAAAGGAGATTAAACGCTTTGTGCGTAACTTTTTTTGTCACGTCATGAAAGCCAACATTTTCCTAGTCACATTTCCAAATACATTCATAAACTTAAAGTAATAGGGTTTTTAATTGTTCCCTTCGCCTGCATATAATGCTCCCTCTTTCATATGTACTTCCATAATGCCGCCATTTCCTCTGACCTGTAGCATTCTACAATTATTTCTCTGCCCCACAAAATATCCTTTGAAAAAAACATATTCAAAGTCTCTATCTGCCCATATTTCCATTTAAAATTTGTCATTGTATTTGGCATAATTTATGCAAATTTAATTTCACAATTTCTGAGAAAAAAACCTACCAAAACTCGATAGTCCTCTATATATTAAGATGTGTTGTCTTGATGTTTGGTCACGTTTAGATAATTCATGAATTCATATTATCATTGTACATTATTGTAAGTGTAAAAGTGTCAATTGCGTGAAAATTGGATCTTAATGTAACCCTCTTGTCTATTTTACAGATTTCCAGGATTAAGTGAGTGGAACTTGGTGATGAAACAGAAGTCCTCTACTGGCTAGTTCTGCAGCAATGTTACCTCTCATAGCTTGTATGGTCATGTGTGTTGGTGTGCAGAAGCCAGATTTGTGTTTTTTTAAGTGAAACAAATCCAGAAAACACGGTCACAAAGCATAACCTGCAGACCAAATTATTCTAATGTTTTAATGTGGCATTTATCAACTGTGCAGCTACGATGAAAAATTATAATTACACCCACATGTGCTCAGTAAGGCTTTTTATAACCTTTTCCAATTTATATTGCAGAGCCCTATATAAATGGGTAATATGCTTTTTTATATTGATGCATTGCCAGTAGCCAAGTAGCAAATTAAAGACAAAAGCATATAGCGCTATGTTGATTTTGGAGTGACGGATTATTCATTGAAATGTTGTTTTGACTTAGCCTATATTTCAACACTAGATAGTGCAAGGAATGGTACAGTAAAGTAATTTATTAAAAAGACAAAATAATAAGCCAAATTAATATAATAATGGGGGGCTCCATTGCCCTTTTCAATGCTATTCTTCAGGCTGCATTCATTAAATGGCTTGCTGCATTGACCTTTTTGTTAGGTGAATAAGGACAATACGACTCAAATTTTAAATTCGATGTGTCCGCTCTCTGAAAATCTACGCGATGTTGAGAAATCTGCGCTTTTATTCAAATCAGGCTTGCCTCTCGACATCTTCCCTCCACGTTTTGGCTTTATTTGGTCACTGGAGGGCGCTGTGACACTTAAGAAATTACAAGCGTGAAAAAGAGAGGAAGGTAAATAACATGAAGGCTAGCCATTTCCCAGTCCTGATTGTAGCTCTAGCACGTGACCGAATATATATGTTATAGCTTATGTCAAAATGTGTTGCGTCATATTTGAAAACTAAAGCCTTAAACCGACACATTTTCGGCGCATTTTTAGTTTCTGTGCCGCTGTTTTAACCACTTGCACGGATTGTAATCGGGTGATTGGGAACCCTACATCCAGGTGGTGGAATGCTCCATAAAAAGGCATTTGAGGTTGGGTGAGGACTGCATAACAACTGAAGGAGCTAGTCTAAAGAGGGATGTCAGTGGTGATATCAATCGAATTGTGCATGATGACCTTACCAAGATGCAGAAGTGTCAGCCACTGTAAGTTTTACGCAAGCATGTGGTTTTTGTTTTAAAATAGCTAAACTTCGTAATACGTAGATGGATTTCCTAGGCATGTTGTGTGTAGACATGGCCATGATTGAGTATACTGGCATATATTTAAAGGTAATATAATACACTGCAGAGCTGTAAAGTTACGCCTGTCTTGCCAAACAAGCGGTTTCCAACACCAGGTGTAGCCAGGAAGGTTGAATGAATCACCACCTGCTCCCTATGCATTTCCAATTATTTATGACAACTGGTGTTGGCAAATTTAACACCTTAAACCTGCAGCACCAAGTAAATCAACTGGATTTACAGTTTTGGAATAGCAAGACCTTTGCTGCATCAATTGCATGCTTGTGTCGTTATGAGCACGTGGGATTTTGTGATTGCATGTCATTGCTACGCTAGAGTTAAATGTGGTGTTCACCAACCGACTTAAACCATATGTGCCCTATCACTATAAAGTATTTGCTTAAATATTAGTGCAACGTGCAGTAAGAATTTTTATTTTTGCATTATCCAAGTCTTTGCATTTTGTTTTGGTGTATTCGGAATGTGCTTGTATGGGCTGTAGTAACCCTTTAGTAAAAACTATACAAGTGCATTTTTGTGTCGGTTATGTTTCATTTAAACGCAACATAATTCTCGCCGGTATATTTATTGCAAGTGGTGGGTGTACATGGCAACGTGGATCACCTGTTGTGACCAGCTCTTGTCATGTCTTGTGTCATCGAAACTGATATAAAGCTTTGGTTGAGCTGAAGTCGGCAGAATGGGCTGCTCATAAATCATGGCCAATAGTCGTTCGAACATTTGTATTGATGTACTTACTGTGCTCGTTGAGTCGATCGTAATTTGTGGCGCCTGTGTAGTGTCTTGAATTTATACAGTTGGTGTCATGGTAATATTTTTTCATTGTCCTGTGTGGCTAGTGGCTCATATAACTACAACTGAATCAGGGCAGATGCTTATGGGTTGATATCTGTAACCCTGTGGTTATTTCTGTAGAAGATCGATATCTAGAGACCGGTATCGTTTGCCATTTGTGTGCCGTTGAACACCAAAAATTATAAATTAAAATCGCAAATAGGAACCGCTTTATATAAATACTACACAACTGGGTGAAATGTGCCTCAAAGGGTTCTCATCTGGTTAACTAAAGAGCTTAGATAATTTAATCCCAGTTTGTAGAATGTACTAAATCTCATACTGTTAGAAGTAATGTAGGACTTAAAAATGACTGGGTAAATTTAGTGCAATTACTAATATTACTGCTGGCCGTTATGAACCTGTTTTAAATTACTGTACAAGCAAAGCTCAAGCTTTTCTTTTTTCAAATAATACTGTACCCATTAGAGACCACAAACCCACTCAACCTCATTTAAGCTGCGTCTTGAAAATCCATTAAACAGTCCCAGTGATCCGAAAAGTCAATCGGCTGCCCATATACTCTAATCTATAATGGGGAAAAAATATATATTTTAATATTTCACATTCCACTACAGTAGTCTGGTGCAATCAAATGCAACGAAAGATAGATTTCTCATCTGCTGCCAGAAGTTGATTATTGAACGCATTTATTTGTCTATTCCTCCGGAAGGCATTTTGGATGGCAGAGTTGCGACTGGAACAAAAAAAATGACCATCATAGCTACTGCAGAACTTTGTGCAGGGACTAAGGGAGTGTTTTCAAGTTAAATCGTGAGTTGATGTTTGCCACGATCAAAGTGGCGTATCTTCTGCAGAAACTGCCGTGCCCTGTGCATTTTTGAAACCCAGAGAAGGCGTGTAGACAGATTTAGGGAACACCTGAGACGTTCCCAGCCGGTGCCAACATCGATTAAAAAGAGGTGTGAAATGTTACATCCACAGGGCACACCCTCTCTGTTTTGAGAATGTGTGGTCTGTGTCCAGTTTCACCAACGTATTATCTTGCAGTTAGCCAGACAAGACTCGCCTTCAGGCTCATAACCAACGGGCGCCCTGGCTTCATTGGAAGATTTGATGATTTGTTGGCATTCGGTGCGAATTTCAAGTCCGTACATGTGTATCTCAGACACGCTGTGGGTGTTACTTGTGAGGCACTGTGCGTATGATTTGATCACATTTTCATTTTCACGGCTGCTGAGCAAAGGCCCCAAAACACAAAACAGCCAGCAACAAACAATATTAAAGTTGTAATAGATAAGAGTTGATGCATTTCTTGCGTTGAGCAAGGTTATAATAACTTGGGAAATTAGAAGACGGGCAGGAATTCCAACGTCTAGAAAATGCGAGAGATTAAACTATAGCAGTGTTGGGACCTGCATTGTGGTGGTTGAACCAGTGTGGATGAGATTACACGTGTAGGCCTGGTAGCCCTCAACGTGGCTGGAGGAATGAATGAGTGAAGAACGGAAGCATCGGGCGTGGGAGGCGAAACGTCGCGAACAAGAGAGACGGAACACTAGTCACGGGGATTCCAAAAGAACAGCTATGAAAACCAACTCATACATCGAGCCATGAAACCGATCGCCAGTGGTCAATTGGCTGAAGTGTATCCGTGAGTGTTGGACCGTGAATCGACGCGATCACGATTTCTTTCAAGTACACTGAGGGGTGGCGCGGTGAGTCGCGCTACCGCCTCATGGCAAGAAGGGCCCAGGTTTGAATCCCGGCTCGGGTGCCTTTCTGTGTGAAGTTTGCATGTTCTCCCCGTGTTCGCGTGGGTTTTTGCCAGGCACTCCTGTTTCCTCCCACAGTCCAAAGACATGCTGCTGCGTAGGTTAATTGGCCTGCTGACAAAAATGCCCCCGGTGCCCCGTGATGGATTGGCGTCCCATCCTGGGTATAGCCTTACCTTGCGCCCTGTGTCTGCCGGGATAGGTTCTAGTTCACTCCAACCCTGTACAGGATTAAGCGGCTTCTGACAATGAGATGAGACATTGAGATAGGACCTGTATGTTCTACCATAGGTAGGATAACGGCAGTCCAACGTTGGCTGAATTTGTGCTTTGTAAACATGCTTACAGGCAGCATTCCCCCCATTCATCTATTCAGGAATGTAAGAACTGCCGGCCCTTTTGTTTTTAAACGACTGTTCACATTCTCAGCACTCTAAAATTGAATTAAGGTCCAAAAGTGCGCTCTTCACACAATGAGAAAACTCATTAAATTTTCAGTCGGACAATCTGCATATAAAATCTGGAATGCATTAATTCGCGCTGAAACGATTTTTACCCCGGTTATGCTATCTGACATTGCTAACCAGCAAATCCCATCCAGCAAGATAAGTTGATTTCTTCTTTTCGATGTAGGGTTTCACGGCTCTTGAGAGCAATTCTCACTTTCGTTTATTTTCTGTGAGGAAAAACACAAAAATTGACTTTACATTTAATGCATCTGTTATTGATATATCAGTTCGTAAGAACGGCTTAATAATAACGCCATTGCAGGGCTGCGCCTTTACAATAATTTACACCAGGGCTTCCCAAACTTTTGCACCTCAAGGCCCGCTTGGGTCTGGTATCCACGGACCACTAGGTGGCGCTCGCGGCCAACCGATGGGTCGCGACCCACCAGTTCACTGGCTCGTGCATCGAGATCACGCACACCCCGCTCATAATAGCAGGACGTCGTGTATCTCACGGTCGCTAGGCTACCGGTGTGCACCACCAACCGCACCCACATTTCCTTTAATTAGCTTCCTCTCGCCCATGCCTTTCCGCGGGTCACGTTTGTATCCGTCGGTGGCTGAGATAAAAAACAAATCACCGTGGGTCCAATTTCGTGACTCGATGTCCTCCTTCCCCCCCGCCCCGCCTCCTGTCAATGGGTTCACATCAAAACGCACGCTTTTCATTCTCGTATTGTCTCACCTCGGGCTTCGGTGGCAAGTGACAAAAGCGGCATCGTTGCCTCGTAATAATAATAGCATTTTGTAAAGCGCCTTTCATCCGAGGGTCACAAAGCGCTGCACAAGGGCCGCGGAGAGAACGACATGTCAACAACGACAGAAAAAAAAACAACTCATAAAAAAACAAAGCAACAAAAAATTAATTATTAAGGCTGCTTCGAATACACTGAAAGGTCGTGAAACTGGCAATCTTAAGAGCGGCAAAAATCTGCCAGCGTCCCCTAAGATGGCCGTCACTTCCTTAGAGACAAACACGGAGGGAGACAGGGAGGGAGGGAGGTTGAGCGACACGGGGAGGCACAGCGACACGGCTGAGAGAGCCACCGTTGTCCCATTGCGGCCACTCTGCTCCCTGCGCGCCGCACCCATCGACGCTTCGCTTTCGGGCACGAAAACCGTACGCTGCTTCGTGGGGGGTCGCTTGAGATCCTGCTTCGCGGGCGATGTGTCCTGTGGCTAAAAATATTAAAACCGTGTCTCTGCCACACCGCATTGGGGGTGGGTGCATAGGCGCAAATAACAACAACGGCAGATAGCAGTGCACTAAAAAATACATTAGTGGTAAAGGATTCAGGGTCCGTGGTAATATTTACGGATTATAATTATCACTAACTGCTTAATACTGTACAGGGTAGCGGGGGGCCGGAGCCTATCCCAGCAGACACAGGGCGCAAGGCAGGGCTATACCCATGATGGGATGGTAATCTATCGCAGGGCACCGGGGGCGCCAATTAAACTGGGCAGCAGTAGCATGTGTTTGGACGATTGGTAGGAAACCGGAGTACCCGGCGAAAATCCACACAGAAAGGCGGCACCCGAGCCGGGAATCGAACCCAGGGTTATTTCTGTTCGGCAGCAGCGCTGCTCACTGCGGCACCGTGTCGCCCGATCCCAGGCACCTCCAGTGTATTCCACACCCGGATATTGGAGGTGGTCCAGCAATCAGCCAGGGTGTCGTGGACAGGTGTCTGACTGTACACTGTACAGGGTGCCTTTAAGGCCGTGATTCTCAACAGGTGGGTCGCGACCCATGAGTGGGCCGCGAGCGCCACCTAGTGATCCGTGGAAACCAGACCCGAGTGAGCCAATGGGGGCTTTGAGATGGAAAAGGTTGAGAACCCCTTGCTTTAAGGAAGGCTGGATGCACGGGTCTCTCCTATGTTGACACAGGGATAACACAGGCCTTCACAATGTCGAAGGTATTCATTCGACGAGAGAACGACTCAGAGGCGCGAG
>JAZEWU010000026.1:2303025-2313287 GCA_036362915.1 Geotria australis | reverse complement strand
GAGAACACACAAACTCCACACAGAAAGGCGCCCGAGCCGAGATTCGAACCCGGGGCCTTCTTGCTGTGAGACAGCAGTGCTACCCACTGGGCCATGGGGAGGGGGATGGGAGTGTGTAAATTGTTAACTATAGTTGGTGAGAAAGAAGCAGTCGCACAATTGCCCCATTAGCTGTATGGCATTAGCAATTGGGCTGCAGGACAGGTGCGCGCGGGTGGGAGAAGGTGGACGTGGCTTGTCTCGTGCCGTGTGCTCATTTGGACTATTGAGCCAGTGGAGGCAATATAACATAGAGAGGCCTTACAGTAGAGAACAGGGGTGGGATGCAGGTGTAGCGTACGAGTGACGAAACGATGTTCGCAGCTGATAGACCCAAGGGACCACAGACTGCTGGAGACAACGAATCGCGCGTGGCCAACGGTGAGACCAAACTGTGTGAGAATCTCTTGGTCCCGGGATGCTAGTTGGTAGCCTTGCCATCAACGACAGGCGAGGAATAATAACAATATACTTTTGTAACGCGCGCATTTTCTCCGGGCGCGTTACAACCGTTGATTCGGAGGCGCGGAGCCCTGCTCAGTCGGTTTGTTGTGAGTCGGTGAAGAGGTGACTTTTTAAGAGTTTTTTGAAGGCTTTGGGGGACTGTGTTTGACGCAATAGGTGTGGCAGGCTGTTCCAGGTTGTGGGTCCCGCGGCCGAGAATCGGCGTTTCGCGAAGGTTGTACGTGAGCACGGTGTGTGGAGTAGGTGCTGTGATGGTGGTGATGCCTATCTCCCCCCCACCGAAGATAACACGAGCGGACGGATAAACTATTAATACACAAAACATGCTAACACAAATGAATAACTATTTTGTATCCTCTTTTAAGGAACAGTGTATACCCGCAGCTACTAAACACATAGAGATCCTGGTTATCACAAGAATCGAAATACATGTAATCGGTTTATGTTAGCCCAGTTGTCCTTGAGAGCATCCATTTGTTTGTCACATCCATTTCCCTACAAGATGGGTGGCTCCAAATGGGTTCCCCATCTCTTGCGTGGACCACCAACCCTGCCTCCAAAGTCTCGTTTGATTGCAGCCATGAATCATCACCGCTGGGAAAACCCCGAATGGTCTCTCCCGCTGCGCCGAATAAAGGGATCCATTCGAGAGATTATTGATCGCTGAGGATGCATTCATTGTTCGTGCTGTTTAATTGTACACCTCATGCGGCGTTAAAGCATTTATCCAATTTGCTCAGCGTTGCTAAAGTTAATACTAGCAACCCCCTAAAGCCGAGACACGGTTGGAGCTAGAGCATTTTGTTATTCACCCGGTCATACCGCGACCCTCACCAGGACAAGCGGTTTAGAAAATGGATGGATGGACCCGGTCACAGTGCGTGCCGATTATGCGCTTGTGAAGCTTCTCTGATGAATGTTCTGAATGGACCCATTGACACTGGTGCTGGTGCTGATCCATTGTGTGTTCCTGAAGCAGAATTTATATTTGGTAGGCATCTGCGTTTCAATTAAAAACAGAATGCCAGTCATGTGTAGACAAGACACAGACAGCTAGATAAGAGAAGCGATATTCAGGTATGATTGACAATAAACAAATTACGTTGGCTTGTTTGTGTTGATAATGCGTGTTGAGTTTATTTCGAATTGAACTTGAGCTGATTTTTGGATGGAGCGGTGACTCAGTGCTTAGCGCATTCCGCTATGAACCCGGTGACCTGGGCTTGATTCTCGACCGTGGCTATCGCCAGTTGCGTGTGATACCTGAACCAATCTTGAGTTTCCCCCACCCCTTCAACCCGCATGGACCAGCGTGGTGAAGTTTGGTCTAGCGGCCCCCGTGACTGACACGGAATGGGGGTGCCCTTCACCACACTGACCTATATATACAGATCTTCTTCTTTGCGATTCTTCGAAGCACGATGGTCAGCTTCTGGACATCGTTGTCTTTCAGCTCGGCTTCGAAGTGTTTGGTAGAATTCGCAGGTAATACCAAGTATTACTTGACAGGGATCGCGACGTGAACGCTTCTACCTTGATGATGTGAAAACAGAAAAGGTTTTCCCCTTTGTTGGTTAAATCGTACGTATGTTGTATCGCAGGAATCCGGCTTCCAGAGCTTGCAAGCTCACCTTTTTGCCAGTGCACAGATAATGTAAAAAAATAACAAGGCCTTACCTTTTTTTGTATATATATATTGCATTACCAAATAGACACCTTTGACAAGGTATCAAATCGGTGTATATACATTATTTAATGGTATCGCTATTCTTGTCAGAAATCCAGAGCTCCTTGAGCTATTTGGGGCCCCTGCGCTTTTGCTTGGTTTGCTTATGCCGAGTACTGCCGCTGCATTGACAGGCCCTGTTGGCATGCAGCTATCTGTCACTTACCTCGTGAAGAATTTGGACAAACCTGACAGATACGGGCTGAGCCAACACCGTAAAAGAGATGTGCTCCGCTATTGTGGCGGCTTCGGGCTGCTTTGCACAGACCCTGCTATCGGCAAATTAAAATGATATACAAAGCTCGCTTTGCCTGATCATGAGATGGCGAAACATAAAATACAGTTTGAATATTCTTCTCAAATGCTGCTGCTGCTACTACTGTACTTTATTATTGACAAACTGCCCATCATTCAAAACAATGGTATGAAATTCGAGATCCCTTTTTTACCAAATCTCTTAACCACTAGCGAGGTCAATTTTTTCTTGACACTTCTATAAGGCTGTGATTTATTGGTTTGTATTTCGCATTTGTTTTTTATGGGTACGGTGTTGGGGCAATTACCTTTCTCCACTCTTCACCTTGAGTGTTAGGGAGTAGTCAATTTACTGATATGGGGGTTATAAATGTTTACAGTCTCCCTTTAAAAAACGTCTATCGCATACAAAGGTGCCTAAGCCTTTACGCTGCAGTCTGCACATCATTAAGGCATCTATAAAAGGCAGTAAAAGTGTGTTGATAGAAATACAATATATATATTTAAAGGTTTCAGCCACCCAAAATTCGATTTTTCTCGAGGGTCTATTTTTACGTACAAATTACTCTGTTTTAAAATAAAAAGGTCAGTGCTAAAAACTTGAAGTATGCTGCAGTGCTCGTTAATTAAACTCAAATGTAAAGTATTTTTTTGGCTTTCCAACAAAATGAGTACTTTGATTATTTATTCAGGCTTACAATAGAAAATGTGGCTTGTATTAAATGTGGGTTACACTTTAATTTAAAATTTCCAATTAAAACGTGTTTACCATTTATATAACCATTTCAAGTTTGTTCTAAAAAATGTAAAAATCAGGCCACGTTACTGAATTTCAGGTGACCTTTTGTTCTCCTTTGGATTAATCCAAAATAATAGCGTTGCAATAAATTGAAGAAATCACAAGTCGCACCACTTAAGCGATTTTCTGCAAAAACGTGGCATCACGTGGCATTGGTGTGACGTCACTTTTGTGAGCACGACCGCACATTAAGTTATCACGCACAATTCAAATACTCCGAAGATCTTTGTTTTACTCATTAAAAATTACAATATAAAACGTTGACACACAAAACCCATCCCAAGTATCCGTCCCCAAACCTGACCGAGTAGCACGCTGGCGCGGTGAGTAGCACTGCTGCCTCGCATCAAGAAACCCCTGGGTTCGATTCCCGGCTCCGGTGCCTTTCTTGGGTGCAGTTTTCATGTTCTCCGTGTCTGCGTGGGTTTCTCCCAGGTACTCCGGTTTCCTCCCACAGTCTAAAGACATGCTGCCTAGGTTAATTGCCCTGGCTACATTTCCCACGGTGTTATAACATGCTGATCTCTCTGCTGGACAACTGTTAAAAAGAGCTGCACGGCTCAGCGGTTCCTTTCCGCTTAAATACAGACTGGCTGACTTGCAATCAGAAAGTGGCGAGTTCGAATGCCAATTTCAAAGGGTTAACTCCGGTCATCCCTCTGGGGACACAATGAAATAAGTACCACCTGTGGTCGCCCCACGATTTAACCTCCGCTGTTCATAGGAATGTGGACTTTCCACCCTCCCGTCAAGGGCCAGGAAACAGGAGATGAGCGCTGCTCCGAGCTCACTTGAGCAGGAAATAACCTTCTTTGTTTCGACACGCATGTTCAACGTGGTATAATTGTTTTATATACACTCTGCTCACCGGCCACAGATTGCTAAATGAGCAGTGCGCGCGCAAGGACGAGTTGAATGTACAACACATTCCAAGATGTAAAGAGTTGATGCTCAGAGGTGTCCCATTGGCGTGCAGCGCGTAATTAGATTGCGGGGAAATAATGAAGGCTGCTCTCAGATAACGGAAATTGCGCCGCTCCGCTGAAGAGGCTGATAAAGTCCAATTCCAACCTCCAATCAATTTCAACCGGTCCCCGTGACCCAGGCACAGGGCTCACCTCAGGGTCAGCTCGGCCTGAAATGGGCACTGGTTTCTACGTCTGTGCTTCGGAGGGAGACCGTCGTGTGATTGACGTGTGAAGAAGGCTACACCGGCTGCAATGGATGCTACTCCGCAGCCGCGGCTTTGTACGTTCAGCATCGACGGGCGATTGAGCATTGCTGTAAAGTGCTGCGCCTCTGCACGGCCAATTGACGTACAGTCATGCGTCGCGCAACAACGTCCACGATACGTTCTGGTTACGTCCTCCACGTCTCGTTCTCCGATCGGGATTTCTGAACTCCTATGACAGTAACCCTATGGGACCACGGACGGATATGCGGTCGGACGTTGCCCGAACGGACGTTATGCGGCGCATGACTTGTATACTGGTGTTAAGTGTTCATCCATCCATCGTCAGAAACTGCTTAATCCTTTACAGGGTCGCGGTGAGCCGGAGCCTATCCCGGCAGACACAGGGCGCAAGGCAGGGCTATACCCAGGATGGGATGCCAGTCCATCACAGGGCCCCGGGGGTAATTTAGTCCGCAGGCCAAAAAACCTACGCAGCAGCATGTCTTTAGTTTGTGGGAGGAAACCGGAGTGCCCGGTATGTTATGGTTTTAATGTTGCTCAATTCCGAAACAAGTGCCACCTTCCTCCATTACACCTTTTTATAGTGCTGCTTGTTGCTGGCCACTTGGCATTCTGGGCCTTTGGGCCCATGCTCGGCAGCCAGACTTTAAAAAACAAATACAACTATCAAACTCTTGGCTGAAAGGAATGCCCGCAGTGCGGAACGCGCGCTACAAAGTGACAGCTGTAATAGCGACAATTAGGTGTGTACTTTGGCAACGGCCTGATTACACTCCATTTGAGCGGTAATGCAAGGTGGTTAACTGCACGTGACAAATGAAGAGAAATTGTAATTGGCCGGAGGTGAGTTTTCATGCACTCGCGTTTATGCCTGCTGCAAATTAGTCTTCTAACATGCAGCCAGCACTTTCACTCGAAGCCGAGAGAGAGAACTAGATTGTGGAAATGTGCCTAAGAGCACAACGATGCGCAGTCAATTAGGTTAAATTCCATCGCACGGTGGCAATGATTAGGAAATTGACTGTCACTTACGGTAAGGCCCAGCCTTGTTCATAATTTGGCAATCATCCACACCAGCACAAAAAAATGCATTTCCTAATTACACATGCACTCTGTATGAAGATGAATGCGTTACCTCAGACACACACACAAAACAAGGTACCCTTGACGGATACTGACTCCACTGACGCAATTAAATTATAATTAGCTACACGAGCGAAATGTTCAAAAGTTTTCGAGCATACGGGACATTACAAACTCCACACAGAAGGGCGGGCAGGGTGGCGCAGTGGTAACATATGCGCCTCACAGCGAGAAGGCCCCGGTTTCGAATCTCGGCTCCGGTGCCTTTCTGTGTGGAGTTTGTGTGTTCTCCCCCTGTTTTGTGTGGGTTTCCTCCGGGTTCTCCGGTTTCCTCCCACAACTTAAAAAACACTCATTAATCATTTGGCCGATAATATCATAATATATGGGAAGCAGTGTGTGGCAATATGGCGCCGGCAACACCGCCTGGCTGCCTCTCTGCGCTTTCCTCGCTACGCCTCTGAGTCGTTCTCTCGTCGTATGAGTACCTTCGACAGTGAATGAATATGTGCGCGTTATAAATGTTAAATTATTATTATTAAATTTCGTCCACCGCCCTCTCCTAACAATGAGTTCCCCTCAGCCTCACCCATCCTCCCCGCTGTACTCGGATTCTCTCACAAACACCACGACGCAGCGTCTCGAGAATGCCGGGGGACCCAAACAAAACAATCAGGATGTTGCCTCTTTCTTGTATTGATGCGTGCAGGGTATTCACGGCTCGATGTATGGGAATCGATCTCAAGAGATGTTCTTTTGTAACGGCGGTGTCGAGCGTTCCTGCTCTCTCCTTCACGATGTTTCTCCATCCACATCACTCAACATCATTGTGGTGATCAGGCCGATAGGAGTGCCGGAATGAAGACAAATTTGGCCAGAAGCAAATTTAACATGGTGGGAGGGGGTGTGTGTCAGTGATTGGACCGGACCGAGATCAAGAACAGCCGTCGGTTTCTGCTAGTCATTTGCAGAACGACAGTAAACAACGCCGGGGTCTGAGAGAAACGGTATTTCGGTCCTCTGTATGTCCTGTACATATGGTAGAGTTGACAAATAAAGTTGAATTGAATTTCTGGGGAAAGAGATGTCTGGTCCACTCTCCTTGGACTGCTGCCACCGCGACCCTCACCAGGACAAGCGGTTTAGAAAATGGATGGATGGATGAATTGACTGCACTGGAGGACCCCAGGGCGCGCTGTGGTAGGACAGAATGCTGTTTTGCGATTAAACGTTCTGCACCAATCGGAGGGAAAGGACGTGCTTGCGCCAGCTCAGGTATCCGACCTGCGAGTCACGTGGCCACCTCCCGTGATCCACTGCTCTTAAACGAAACACGTTGCGGCTTCGTGAAACTGCGCAGGGATTCGAGGCACAAGATCCGGGGCATCTTTCGTCCAAACATTTGTATCAGGTATGTGTGTTGCGATTATATCCTTCGGCTGGCCTGGGAACAGGACAAGCGGTTTAGAAAATAGATGGATGGATGGTTTATAATTAATAATGGACATTTTATGAACGTACCGCTTAAAATATATTATATTTATGCTCACGTTCCAATGCTGTGCCTTGGCTCAAAACAACCCGTTAAGGTTTAGTCCAAGTCGTTATCCTGTGGGTCAACTGCTCACTACAATAATAATTTAACATTTATGATGCGCACATATTCATTTACTGTCGAAGGTACTCATTCGAGACGAGAGAACGACTCAGAGGCGCGAGGAATGTGCAGAGAGGCGGAGGAGGCAGCCAGGCGGTGTTGCCAGCGTCATATTGCCACGCACTGCTTCCTATAATGATGTTATCGGCCAAATAGTTAATGAGTGTTTTTTTTTAAGTTGTGGGAGGAAACCGGAGATCCCGGAGGAAACCCACGCAGAACAGGTGGAGAACACACAACCTCCACACAGAAAGGCGCCCGAGCCGAGATTCGAACCCGGGGTCTTCTTGCTGAGAGGCTCAGATGTTACCACTGCGCCACCCTGTCGCCCGTGAATGTCAAAATTCCACCGCGGCTCGGAGCTGGCAATAGAAGCGGGCAGCACCCCACACCTGTTTGAACTTCGAGCCAATGTGGCTTAGGCTTTTGTTTAATGTTTTAAAACCCGTACTTAAAAACAAATATATATATATATATTTTGCATTGTTTCCATCAGCATAACCAGGGGTTAATTTCAGCCAGATTTTTCCTGGGCTGAGATCCAGAAAATCTCCCCCACCGCCTCCCAACAGTGAGATTTACAGGGTTAGTGGGGGCATGGAAAATATTTCATGAGAGGGGGAAGGGGGCTGGAAAATAATCAATGAGAAATAATGCCCCTGCTCAGAGCCACAGACTCAACCCATTGTGAGAGGACCCAGCACGCCGTGGGGGTTTGGCAGTAATTAGTGAAATACTAATCAAGAATGCTAATTTTTGTCAAAGCACACAAGGGAAGGAAGCCAAGACGTTTCTTAATTGTGGTATTTATTTTTCTTCAAACCACATCACTTTGTAGGCTTGCAAATGCAACTTGTATTATATATTTTTCAATTCCATGATCTCGTTTGTCAACAATTGCAACTTAGCAAAGCCACCTCTTTTGGGAAGGTGGTATCAACACTCAAACATATACACTTGATAATGTCATCCTCTCTATCGCGTCAAACACGAGTATGATATCGCAAGAATGCATTCATTATCAAGAACTCAACGAGTGAACAAAACTCTCCCAACAAAATAAAGGTGTCGTATTTTTCAGGTGTCATCACTTTATTTAAAAATCAGAGGAGTAAACACATTTTGGCTTTTCATTCACTCTGCAAGGTGAATATTGCAAGCAAAACCTTATCAGAAAGTATGCAGCAGTGTGTGTAAATATATGTTTACACCCCAAGTTGTACTTTGTAAGTTGATACGTTTCGTTTCTTTCTATATGCCACTATAGGGATCCGAAAAAGGTTTCCGGAAGAGAGAAAAAAAACCAGTTTCTCATACCTCGGTCGAAAGGCAGCCACGTGACTGATAGGGGTGGATGAGTGGACACATGAACAACTCGATTGCCATATTCACTCGAGGCATTTTGGCCAATTTTGGCCGGAACATGGGATAACCACTTTTCCCTATCGCCGCAGAATCGCACCCATTTCTTTGCAACAAGCTGAGATGTAATTATGGACAAGCACACACACACAGGCGCGCGACACCGTTCTCAATATTAATAATTGTAATGCAGAGGGCAACATATAGGATTATCTGCCGGCGTTTGAGGATAAAAGCTGTGTAATCCTGAAAATGAGATGCGGGCCCCACACTGCATGTGCACACCATGCCACAAGCCAATTTTATACAAAAATGCCATTCTTTGAAACATCGTGTTGTTCACCATCTCATAATCCTGCCATTGTGTGTGGCCCGTGTGGGAGGGTTCCACGTTTCTTTTGCTTTTAAATATTGTTTCTTATCGTGCTCGTTATCAAGACGAACCGCTGTGAGAGGAAAAAAAAAATCTCCCGTCATTGTATCCGTTTCGTCTTGTTATCTCCCCAGCGCGAGGCGAGACAATGCCCATCTCTGCTTAAGATTAACCGGGCTGCCTCCCCGTTCCCTGCCTTAAAAAGTACAGCAATTGACCGCGACTGAAATTATAATTTCAACAGCTCATTACGAACGCGCTGTGTTGCTTCATAGAGGCTGCAGCTGCTTCTGCTTGAGAGGGTAAGCAAGCCGGCAAAGCAGGCAATCCGAGTTCATTCAATTATTTCCCCCCGCCCGCCCGCATGCCCGTTTAATGTTCTCTCCAACGCCTCCAGTGCTCTCTCTTAGTATATTTATGACACAATAATCAACGACAAAAAAGAATAATCAATGAAAAAAACAATTCACGATGAAACACAGAATAACTCCGTTTCATCGCCCTCCCTCGCCAAACGAGAGACTTTCACGAGACGATTATTTTTTTTACCTCCCATTTTTGTTCCCCCTCTAACATAAAAAAGACCCCAAGTTGCTTAAGGCTGATAACAAACATCACTTTGTGACTATAAATCGTCGTGGTCAGGAGACCTCGTGTTAAGCCACTCGCTGGACACCGTGAAGGAGACTTGCGGCTCCTTTTCAGCCGATCAGAAAGAAGGCATCGGCTGCTTTAAAATATGCCGTTATATAAATACTAGGGAACGTCCCTTAGGCTCGTGCCTGATTGAAGTGTAGCAAAGGCTCAGTGTTTGAAGTGGCCATCTAAAATTAATTTCCTCCAGGCTTCCCATTTTGGATTAACGGCAAAATAAAATAGGTTTTCTTTTTTCACCCCCGCCCCTCACAACCAACTCGGAGCGCGTTTAATAATTTACAAGCTCATGCAAGATTGTTTATGTTGCAGCGCTCAGTTCATTTATAGTTTTGTGCCGAGCGCACACGATTACGGACTCGAAATTCACTTTCCGGCGTGTCTTGTCAATGTCACCAAAAATGCCCAAAAACTCCTTTTCACCATAGCAAAGTGGCCTTCAATTCGGTCTCCTGATAAGAAGTTCAGGTCACTTTACTGGAAGTGGGCCCCGTGGTGTCCCAAAGCGCGCGTGGTTGCCGAGTCAACTCCCACAAGGAGGTTTAACACATCGCTCTCGGTCACGAATATCAGCTCACACGTGCCGCCACTCCACGCCTGATGATGCCACAAGCCCGTGCTCCGTGTCAGTTACGGAAGTCGTTCAGATGTCTT
>JAZEWU010000026.1:2291294-2302982 GCA_036362915.1 Geotria australis | reverse complement strand
TTTGCGCATCTCATTTCTAATGTCCGGTTTGTCACGGCTCGATTCGTGACGGTTGCTTTTCAAAGCAGTCCTTTTCGGATAGCCGTGTCGTCCATAGCAGCTCGACACAGATACGAGATGACGGTTGAAAAGCAACCGTCGTCACGTTTCTGTTGTTAAATGACCCTTATTTATTTCCGATGGCCCGATACGAGTGTCGTATACCACTGAAGAACGGCTTGGAAGTGAGCGGTACGGGCTCGTGGGGATCACAAGACATCTGGACCACCCCGTAGAGACGTAACGTCCCGCTGGAGGGACACTGGCCTTTATTCCTGATGCCCGGTGACCAAACGCAGCAGAAATAATACCCGGAGGCCACGGGTTGCGCAAATCGCCCGCGCCAGACATTTCCACGGCGATGACTTTCTTTTCACCGCTCAACGTCGATGCAGACAAAACGAAAACGTTAATTTGAGGTGGAAGAGAGAAAAAAAAAGTGGTTACCTACAATGCGTTATCACACAATCGCTCGCCAAATTTCAATTCGCTGTAGTGCTTTGGCGCTTGTTTTTTTACAATGCCGCTTCGAGTCGCCCGCTCGCATCTGACGCTGCTGGCCCCGTGTGCGCCGTCCTGCGATGCGCAGCCTCCGCGCGCGCCCGCCGCCGCCAGCGTGGCTTCTCGATCCCATCGCACGCGGTCCACACCCGGGGACTCGGACCGGAGCGTCGCCGGGCCAACAACGCGCCGACCGAAACGCGCCCGATCAACGCCTCCGTGAGCATTTGCCGTCAGGTGAGCGTCGGGCGCGAGCCGGTTCTTCCGCTGCCGAGCGGAGAACCGCGGGTTCGATCCCGGGCGAGGGCCACGTGCGGTGGCGTTCGATGACACCGAGCACGCTCAGAAAACATAACGGGGAGCAAGCAGGACGCGAACTGACGTCAAGCGGGAGGGGTGGTGATGAGCGCCAGCCGCCGGTTTGTAGGGGGTGGTCCAGATGTCTTGTGACCCCCCCCCGCCAGAATTAATTCGTTACCTCGCACCCATTGTATAGCAATGGGTGCGAGGTCACGAGATGTCTGGACCAGCCTGTACATTCGGATCTTAACCACAGCGCCGATGCAACTAAAAAAATCCGGCGGGAAAACGGAGCTCTGAACCGTCAGAGAGAACGATAACAATGACGACGCAACGGTGTTGAGAATGACGATGTTGTTTATATATATATATAACGCGTGAGTGTGTGTGTAAAACAACGACATACATGCGGAGGGTTTTACCGGTCGATAGCGATGAAAGCCGGAGCGTGGTCGGGAGTAAGGCCTGTGCCCGTTCGGCCCATTAGGGCTGGTTCAGAGTACAGAGTACAGAATGCCTCGCGGTGTCACGAGGCGCGCGCGCGCGCGCGCGGCCAATCGGCGCCGTGTCCGCGTGCCGGGCTCGGAACCGGAGCGGAACCGGTGCGGAACCGAGCGCGGGTCGCGTTCGTAATCGATAAGAGCTGTACCTGAGGACTGGCACAACGCGCGCGCGCACGCACGCATGATTGAGGGTAACACGCAGACTAACTTCACGAAGCGATCGCTCCTACCCCCTGATTAAGAACTCAAATAAACGAAACGCGCGCACGGTGAGCGCGCGTGCGCTCGGGCGCTCGTGCGGGCAAACGTTGGCTATTTCCACGTGCGTCCCGTAAGCGAAGAAACGATACGCTTGCGAGAAACGTAAAACGAAACGAAAAGAAAACGGATAAAGCTGGCGACGGCTTGTAAGGTTATATTTTTTGCTAACGCAAAATATCAGCAAAAGTGGCCACGGCTCGGAATTTCCCATGTGACGTACACAGCACGGTGGAAACCAACGTTTAAATATAAAATGTTCAATATGTACACCTATTTATACAGCTCTTGCTTCCAAATCAACGATTCAATTGAGGGCTGAGTTTCGCGATGCAGTCACCTGATGCGAATCTGGATGCTCACGAGTTAAAAAAAAACGAAACGAAACACATCGGACGTGGAATGCAACCGGAATCTACAACACTGGGTCACATTGCCTGTTTACAGATCCAATATTCCTCCAGTCTAGCCAGTGTAACATACCTGCGTGAGTTTCCGAACGGCACCACACTACACGAACTGCACATTCCACCCAACCCGGCAGTAAAATGAGTCGCTCGCACCTCGCTCCGAATTGCGACGTTTCTGCGACACCCCGTAAAGGAGCGTATTGCGCGCTAATGATGACAAATACGCGCACGCAAGGACCGTACAGGCGTGTTCACAACCCACTTGCTGTACCTCGCGCGGTGACGCTAGCGCCAGTCGGCGAGTCGACAAATCTACGGCGCGAGCCGACCGTTTGCCGGCGAAGCGCCGCGCCGCCGAGCGCAGCCGGCCTCGCCGCCGCCTCAATCGCCTGACCGCCCGGTGCGAGCATCGGATGAGAATAAATAAGCCCGCATCCGTACCCTACGCCGCCCCGTTCGTTCCGGCTCGTCCGCACAACAACGGGTCGCGGCACGTGCCGCGGGACGTTTTGGACAAACCTCATCAATTTCGTCGGAAGGCTTTTTTATTTATCGTTTGCGGTGACAGCCGAGAAAGTAGCGCCGTGACGCCGCGGGCCGATTCATCGCCCGCNTCGCTCGGAATCGCCCGGGGGGGGGGGTCGCCGAGTTCACATCGGTCAAGGTTCGCGCTCGATTTCGAGCAGATTAACCTTCCCGCGCCTGGGGATGAGGAGGAGGAGGAGGTGTGGGGGCCGAGCAGGCTGTGTTGTCGTTATCTTTGCCGCTTCACTTCCGAGCCACGTTTATCCCGTGGCGGATACGAGTCCAATTCGGGAGAGGTTCACCACCTGCGCGAGCAACTGTGCGGCGTATTATTATTATTTCATCTCGCCCCGCCGATTGTCGGCGGCTCCCGGTGCGCGACCGGCGCTGTCCGCCGAGATGCCCAGCTTTCCTGTCGCTCTCCCATCGCCGCTATCAGCCGTAATCCCCTCCGGCAGAGCGCCGGCGCGCGGCTCTCGCCCCCGCTCCCATTAGCCGGCTTGGCGGCGCGCGGCGGTGCGCGGGATGTTTTGCTTCATCCGGACGTAGGCGCCGTCGCTCACGAGGCGTCCATTGTGCGCGCGCCGCGCCGCGGTTTCCCCCCGCGGCTCCGTCGGAGCTGGCGCTCGGCTCGTCCGTTCGGAACGCTCGGTGGCTCCCTTCCACGGGCGACCCGCCAACCACCTGCCTCTGAGCTCACCCGCCGCCGCCGCCGCCGCGCGCACGCGAGCGCGTTTCCGCTGCGAGGAGGCGTTGATGAGAATTCTATTCTCGTTTCGAGCACCTCGCCCGTGGGGAGGATTCGAGCGGAATTTGGCCGTTCGTCAGAGAGACCCGCGCGTCCGCTATCGGCAGGCGAAAGCTCCGCGTTATTAACGGCGCCGATCCCGTTATTAGTGCGGAAGCGGGGGGCGCGGGAGTGAAGCGCGAGCCCGGGGGGGGGGGCGGCTTACGCTCGGGATTGCGGCCGCTTCCCGAGACGCGGGTGTAAATTCCGGCGGCTTCTTCGCGAGCGTTTAGCCCCGGGTCGCGGCGCCGTCGCGCGCGGGGAATTTATCTGGCAATCGAACGATCCCAAGGTCAAATCCAGCTTCGGGTTCAAGCGAGTCCGTCATCCCGACAAGGCCCGACGGAAAGTGGAGGTTCAACCGGCGGCTCGCGGCCGACAAGTGGAAAACGAGCCGGGACCGGCGCTCGCGGCGTACACACAAACGCGCTTTCGTAGCGACTGGGATGATTCGCCCGTCGTCAATCCGCGCACCGAACGTCCTTCTGAGCGCGGCGGCTTTCGGGAGCTTCTAACCGCGTGCCGACGACTTACTGCCAGGTTAGGTCGACTCCAACCCTAATCGCCCGATCTCCTTAAAGAGCCACAAGACCAACGCAATCGCGCGTTCACGTTCACCAGCGAGCGGAATTCGTCGTATTACAGTAGCGCACCGATACATGGAACTCATTAAAAATAACAATAAACACCCCTCCACCAAAGCGACGCATCCGTTAAGAACCCCGTCGTGAACTTGCGTAGCTAAAAGTTTTAAACAGACATCGCCCCCCCCCCCATGGTACTCGCACAGACAATAATTGCTTTGGTAGCAAGCAATCTTGATTAACATGGTAGTTTCTACACAACTTATAATACAGAGAAAGAAGAAAAAAAACATCAACATTGTTTTTTTATATTAAGCTTCAAAAAAATTATTCTAAGTTTTTTTTTTGTCGTTTTTTTTATTGTCATTTTAAGTTTTTCTTGGTTTTTTTTTCTCACTGGTCGGGATGGGTTTGGGAGAGGTAAATGTTAAGGAGCGTTCTTCCGTGATCTGTGAAATGAGCAGAGAAAAGAGACTGTTAGAAATGATCGCAATGCCGTCAGCGTGTCCGGGGTACAACTAGTGCGTTAATACACCCTGACCCTCCGCGTATTCTTGTGCCAAGTTTCACCGCGGCGAGAAAAATCTTGTTCCTTTCATTAGCGATGAAATCCACGAAACTTTTTGCAGTTTAATTTCTGCTATGATCTTCCCAAAAAAAAAAAAACCTTCAAAAGCAGTCGGTCTTTGCCAATACTTCTAGCCGTATAAAAGTCTTGCTTTAATAGCACACGCCTAACAGAGACGCGTACAAAAAAGTGATTATGGAAGTTCCTTTCAACTTATCTCTCAATCCCAGACTTTCAATGAGGGTTTGAATGGTTATGACGCATTTAACAAGCAATACCACTGGCGGTTTATTGTGTTAATAAAGTCTTGTGCGAGTCGTCTTTGATTTTTTAAATAATGTTTCACAACCGCGCCTTTTCAAGTGTGTGGAAACTCGCGCTTACGAATGACACTGGTCTGATCCAATCTGGATCGCAGAGTCCAAATGTAAAGGCGCAGCCCTGCAATTACTTGCTCAGGCCACCGCTGGTGGAAGGACCTCAACTAGAGCGAGCCATAGGGAGCCACTCAAGAGCGTATTTGATCTACTACTCCACGCTGGCTCGATGTCTTGGAAGCGGCACGCTAGTGTATCTGTTTTTACCGCCGGGCGGAAAGAAGCGGATAATTTTTTTTAAAGACTTGGTTCATCGTCCTAGCTGCTGCACCAGGAGATGGAATCAAACGGGCGGCCTCATGGATTTCAAGTCCTCTCCCCGTGTCTATCGAGCGGTGTCGGGAGTCCACAGACTCCGGCTGAGCAGTTGCGTTTCGCCGCAGGCCATCCGTCTCTCTAGGCGAGCAGCGAATAATCATCAATCCATCCGGCGACCGGTTATAATCCCGGGGTAGCAAACGAGCCTCTTAGTTCAACCCGAGATCGAGCCGTAACCTGTCGGCTGCGGGAAATTGTAAGAGTTTACTTCTTTTTTAGTGGCAAACCACATCGCCTTTCTGTCCCATTCTAGAAACTTAATGGAATACATTTGGCAAAAATGGCTTAAAGGCTTAAAGGGGTGGAGTGGGGGGGAAATCAGGGCTTGATAAGAAGGGCGTTTTGTAAAAATGGTACGGATCATATTACCGCCCTCCTTCCTTCTCGGGCGTTGTTGCGCGACTTGTGAAAACACTGATAAGCAGTCGCCGCTGTGTTTCCCGTGGCCAGCTCTCGCTTTTAAGTTTCCTACTGCTGTTTTTTCCGAACACAATTAAAATCGCTCACAGGCCGCGGCTCCGCAAAGCCATTGCCGGAGCGAAGTTTCAGATACGGAAGCTCAAAGCTGTGCTTAGTGCTTAATGTGAAACCCGGGGCTTCAAGATTTGACCGCAGTGACTACAAAATGGCCTTTTACCGCCGAGAAACCGGGAGCTTGTTCGTAATAATAATAATAATTGGCAGAGGGGCGATCTTGCGATTGTTAGCGAGCTCACGCCGCTGCTCGTGGAATGGTTTGCCGGCGCCAACACGTTGCCGCACACTGCGTCCGTTATATTACGATGTTATCGGCCAAGTAATTAACGAGTGTTTTTTTTGATAGCGTGGAAGAGTAGGCCAAAAACAACTCGTCCTTTGAGGCCCTTATGCCAGCAGCGGTGGGAGAAGACGATTGATTGCAGGGCTGCGCATTTTTACCTCATATTCTTCTTTGCGATTCTTCGAAGCACGATGGTCAGCCTCTGGACATCGTTGTCTTTCAGCTCGGCTTCGAAGTGTTTGGTAGAATTCGCAGGCAATACCAAGTACTACCTGACAGGGATCGCGACGTGAACGCTTCTACCTTGACCCCCTTTTACCTCATGAATTCCCGTGAGCGGTTCGATTTAATCTCCCTTGCGGAGGACGACGCGCATATTTCGGAGTGCCGAGGACGCCAAGGTCTGTCGGAAGCCTTCCCGGATAACCGGCCAACGTATCTCGCGCTACGCCTTTAACCACACGATGAGTCGCGAACCAAAAAAGCGAAAATGACGCGCGCACCGCGTCAGCGTTGTGTGAAATCGTTACCTAAACTGCATTGTCAGAATTCAGCTTTTCCGTTTCGGGTTTTGAAGCGCCGTTGGAACCCGGCGGCCTGTGGGGACAAATTAAAAGCGGAGAATCAACGCTCGTCTCTTTTAGTTATCGAACATCACAGAGCGTCAACACGTCTCGGCTTTCCGCCAGCAGGGCCGCTGCGCGAACACACGAGGAACACACGAGTGTTGTCCGTGCACCTAATTGCGAGAGAGACACGAGTAAACAAACACGCCTCGCTTTTCGCACACGATCAACCGCCTCCAAGGCCCCACGGTTTCCAGATGATGTGTTGCCCTGGTGTGGTGTTTGTTTGGTTAGCGTCTGTTTGGTTAGTGTCGGGATAGTATCGCTTTCATTAGCGCGGATAAACACGCGCGCCACTCGCTCGCTCGTACGCTCACGCCCTTTTATTTAACTCCGGGAACCTCGCCCGGCCGGCACACCGGTCTTAACGTTTGCCTCTTTTTGGATCGCGGTTGTCAGCCGGCTCCGACAAAAGACCGCGTCTGTTGCCGCGCGAGCGTGACGCGCGAGGCGGCGAAACGGCGCTCAGCTCCGATTTAAATGGCGCGATCGGCCGTGTCTCCTACGGTCGAGCTCCACGCGCGTCGTTCGTCGTTGCGCCGGTGCCGTTCTACTCCGCGCGACAGGTGTACAGGTCGCTTGCCGCGTTCCCCCGCTTTGCGTACGCAGGTGGAAGATAATACGGCGGAAATCGGTGCGTCCTGTAAAATTTGTCGCTTGTTTTATTTCTTCACGTCTGCTTTCCATAGTGTATACATTTTTTTGATGGGTTGGGTCGTGTAAAAAAAAAAAAATGTGTCGTAAATTCGCCTACACCCGACACAGCCAATTAGTCAGGTTTGTCACGTGAACGAAACGCGCCGATTCTTTATCGCTTCGGCCGAAGAGCGAACCCCTGGTTTGCGTTGCCACTGTACCGGCCAGAAAGCCACGTTACTTTCCACCGCTGCGTACACTGCCGGTGTACGGCCGTTCTCCGCGGCCCTTGCGCAGCGCTTTATTATTATCACTATTACAATCCGCTGTACACGTCTGTGCCGTGCGCGCTCGTCTGAGTGCGGAGTTACGGCCTTACATGGAGCTCCTCTTCTGGCTGAAGCAGAACTTCTTGGTCTTGTACGACCAGTAGATGAAGCTGCCGAGCACGGCGACGGCCAGCAGCGACACGACGACTCCGATGATCACGCCGCTGTTCCCGCTGTCGCTCACTGCGCGCGACGCGGCGGGGACGAGAGGAGAGAGGGGGAGCGTCAGAACGCTCGCACGGCGACGCGTTTTGCCGCGTAACAGCGCGTCAACGCGGGGACGCGCGCCGGGCAGCGTTGCCGCCTGGCGACAGAAAAGGACAGACCCAAAGAGACACACACACACGCACAGTATATCTGTAGCTCATCTGACCCTGGATCAGAAAATCAACACACACACAACCGCCCCCGGGCAAAAAAAACTTTCCCATCTCATATCAAGGGGAACCCACATACAGAACAAAACGCGACAGCCTCACAGCGCCGCCATTCTTCAGCGCTGCTCAGACACGGACATAGGTCAAGGACTGCCACCAACGTTCCCAAACGGTTCCTCATTCTTCACGCATACTGCTCCCCGCTAATGTGAAAGGACAGACGGCCATGATGGAGAGTGATCCGGCGCTCGGCTCTGCCCGCCGTGCGGCATAGCGGTGGGGGGAGAGCTTCGCGAGCGCGATTGACGCCCGTAGTAAATTTCCGCGCCAGAGAAAACTGGTGAACATCCGAGGATGGCTTGCTTACTGACGGCGAATGCACACGTGGTACGTGGGGCAGACGTGTTTCATGTGGATTTATAAAGCGCCTTTATTTAAATAATCCCCCACATTAGAGCAACTTTTCTCTTCTCTAATTAATCTCTATGCTGAGGGCGAACTGCAAACTCTATTTGATTCTCTAGTAGTGGTCCTTGAGTCTAATTTTGTCTAATTTTGCCTCTTTAACTCACCAAATTATGATTACGACCACCCTCTTAATATCACATTTGTGAAAAACTACAGATTTACACGACAAGCTAGAAACATTTGGCCGGCCTGTTAACTAGAGTGAGTAAAAAAAAATGGAAATGGATTTCGTGGAGTGCTTAAAGTATGTTGCTGAAAGTGTAAAAATGGCCGATTTAATGTGTTTGCTCAAGATTACAACAAATGTCAGGAGAAGAATGATTGGAAACGAGACGAGAAAACGGGATGTTTTCTTTGTAACGACAAGTGGCTGGCAATAGTGAAACCACGTGCCGCAGTGGAATAATTGCCTCATATCTGCCACGAGCCGTTAAAATGTACGAGCAAAACTAAATGCACATTAAACCGTCGCGTCCAATAATCAAGTCTAACGGAAAATGTTCATTTTACGGGCAATAGAATCGCGGAAGCAACAAAGGGGACGATCGGTTATCTAAATTAAAATCTGACAAGTTAACCTTTCTTTCTCTTGGGAGAAAAATGAACCAAAATTTCTACAAAAGCCAGTCAATATTTTCCCACAGTGCATAGCGCTGCATTATTATTATTATTATCATAATAACCGTGCTCAATCCACAGTACGACTTAGTTTGAAATATTATTGAAGCACAAAGGTATCTCCAGAGGCAATATCACAGCGTGACAGGGAAGTAAGAGTATTTATCGAGTCTGGGATAAGCTGCATGCGTGTGTTTTGTGTATTTGTGTTTATAGAATTGAATAGAGTAATTCTAAAGCAATACGAAACGTTATATATATATAGTCTCGGTTGAATAGAGCCGGAGAATCGAACATAATGCCTCAATCTCCTTGAATATTTGCCTCCGCATTAAAAAAACAATAGCATAGTTTTCACAAACCATTGGCCCGCACAGCCTTCTGGGAGTGTGTATTTCCAGGAGCACTGCTTTGTGTTCAAGAAAACTCTTCACCGGTTTTGACATTCAGTGTCTTTGTAGATTTTCATGGCTCATCGTGTGGGAATTGCTCTCCATAGCCGTTCTTTCGCGATATCCGTGGCGAAGGAGAGACAAGGAACACTCGACACGACTATCCCGAAAGAGCAGCTATGTAGAGCAACTCTCATTCAGTGGCTCACCAGCAGAGTTCGGTTTGTTAAAACCGATGCGTATATGAGCAGCAGGGGAACGCTATACGGGAGCAGGCGAGTTTCATACATGCACCTCTCTCGGTGCAACTCAGTGTAAATTGATCGCATTGCCCGTTGAGGAGAGTGAGCGGGCGGCACGAGACTGGACGACCAAGTCACAACCGACGCCGCAAAGAAGCGCGTTCGCTGCTTCGCTTCGGCTCGCGCCCGGAAGCGAGACGCGGACTGTCGCGCGATTGCGCCGCGAGGCCTTCCATCCAGCAGCGGCGAGATACCTGCTGCCGACGACGAAGCTATGACGGACGGCTTGTCAGCCCTGCTCAGCTACAGATGGCCGCATAATGCCAACGGTGTTAGGAGGCAATTACCGCCGCAGCATTTCCATGGGGGCCCTAAAAGTTAAGGCCCTAAAAGTTTGCGCAACGTGCACACGGGCAGTAAATTTACACTGGCACAGCTGTAAAACGTCCCTTACAGGAGAATAACAAAAAAAAGAGACGCGTTCTCCCGGCTAAAACGAGCGCCCGGCGACGCAATTAGAGCCCCGGGTGTCGAGAAACGGGCTCCGCGCCGCGCGGGGCAGCCAAGGCGTAAGGCAAGACTCGGCGGCGGCACAGGACGAGAAGCCGGCGAGCGTCGGAATGTTTGACCCGGGTCGCGGGCATGGTTTTTTTACCGACCCGTGAAAGCGTCTCTAATCCGGCCACAAATTCCTCCTCCTCCTCCACGGCGTCGGCGGCGGCTGGAGTCACGGGCGCCGTAATTCTGACGAATTCACGACGCTGTCAGGCCCGTAAAAATCGCGCGCCTCTGGTGATTGTGATGCAAATGCGCCGCCGGGTGAAATCGCCCCGTTTCCGTGAGCGCGGCAGTAATAAAAAGCGGGGAGAGAGAGAAAGGCCCTCTCTAACTGGCATAGAGGTGACAGCCAACGGCGGGCTATGAGCCATCAGTCAGACGCCCGGCACACCGCAACGGCGCGGCAAATTAGCCGGACGTGTAGATGCGAAAGCGTTTAACATCTGCTGCCGTCCCCGCGCAGCAAGACGGCTATTTATCTTCCCGGCGCATCGGTGTTGCCAGCTGTACTTTACAAACTGTACTTTACAAGTTGCTGTTATAAGGCACGGTTGTGTCGGAGTTGTTTTCGCTATCTCTCCGTTCGTCACTGCGGCGTTGTTGTTACTCGCGGCGTAAGAACGTTGCTCTGTCGTGAAGCCTTTCTGTATCGTCCTAGATCTGGTCATTTTGTATTCACGCTAGGGGAAGTGTCCACATGCTGATGCTCCACACCAGGAATTCACTGAAGTGATCCTACAAGAGGGGCAGGACCGGATCGTATAATCACCGCTGACATTGACCGGGAATCGAACCCAGTCTGATAACCAGCGGGCCTCCGCCCCGCCCCTACGCTCACACGCACACACATCCACGACCCGTTCGTACGTACACACCTGTTTTCGAGCCTTTGGAATGGAAAGCAATGCGAAGGATGGAAAAAGAAAGCACACGTTTAAACAATTGTGTCGAAACGGAGGTGCGAGTGCCGACCGCGAGGAAATGCAAATGCTGTGAGTGAATGCTTCAAGAGCGAGAACAAGCACTTACCACTGGGCGGAACAGTAGATCCTGTAAGAAACCGCAAAAAAAAGGAACATAAATTAAATGATGGGAGTCGGTGATCGCATGCACACGCGCACGTAAAGACAAAGATCCCCTCGTGTAGCTTAATAGACTTTTGGGGGCAACTGCTGTTAGTTAGCGAGCACCTATAAAGGTCGGCATGGTCACGTTACGGGGTGGGTAGCCAGCACCGCAGCCGACGGCCTGTATCTCCCAGGTGGCGATGTTTTACACGCCGCACCGGGTATTCGTTTGAGGCCGAGTTGATCTAGGGGGAGGCCCAGGACCCGTTCGGATTATCGTCATCGGTGTTGGCCGCGAGTGGTCAATCTTACTCGGGTCGCCGGGCTCGTAGCGTAGCGCGCTAACCGCTGCGCCACCGCTCCCCACAAGCACTTACCAGGGGACGAAGTTGCGGGTCCTGTAAGAAACCGCAACAACGAAAAAAGGATGTAAATTAAACGATGG
>JAZEWU010000026.1:2253707-2278811 GCA_036362915.1 Geotria australis | reverse complement strand
CCGTGTTGAGCATTCCTCCTCTCGCCTTCGCGACGTTTCGCCTCCCACGTCAGAGGCATCGTCAGAACACCCGATGATGCCTCCGACGTGGGAGGCGAAACGTCGCGAAGGAGAGAGAAGGAGGAACGCTCGACACGGCTATGCCGAAAAAGAGCAGCCAAGGAGGGCGATTCTCGTACGTCGAGCCGTGACAAACCCACATCAACAACCCGTACGTCCGTTGGAAGTCTCCCGTGGCGTTGCGAGCCTCCCGCCATCGGCGCACAGGTTACGGCGCGTCGCGAGAACACCGCGGGTGCCCTCTCACCTGGTAGAACTCGATCTCTGGAAGCGGGAATCCGTCCGTCCTGCACTTGAACACCACCGTGTCGCCCTCCTTCGTGGCTCCGCTGGGAGACTCGATGACGAGGTGCACCTTCTCAGGAGGATCTGTTCACCGCAGCACGCGTCACGCACAGAAATCACCACCGTTGTCGTCGTAGTTACGATTACCGATGTAAGGATCGGGGGTCAAACCAGAGGTCGCCAGTTCCGTTCGCCCTCCTATCGCGGCCGTTGCTACAGTGGTGCAAATCAGTTAAACCTCCCCCACGGCGGTACGAGCGTGTACGCCGCAGATAGTCGCCGGACAGATCACACGCGGCGCGGTAGATTGTGGGCGACTTCCACCACTTCCGAGCGTACGAAAGAGGAGGCAAAAAAATACCCTCTAGGGCAAGGGGTCTCCAACCAGTCGATCGCGATCGACAGGTCGATCCCAGAGTCTTGACCAATCGATCTTAAATGTATCCGCCATGGGGCTCGCGTGTAATGAGTCGCAAGTGTAATCGCGACATCCGCGCAGTATAGAGGTACAGTATATTAAACGGTGGAATCGATTCGGGAGTTGACTGGGACCGATTTTGGAATCTGTCCAGAAACTAATAAGAGGTGAGCGTTATTGCATAGCCTGGATTTTTCTGGGTGTTAGTGAAGTAGCGTTATTAATGGTAGTTCCTGTGTTGCATTTATCTCCTAAAAGTGAGCTTGTCTTTCAAAAGGTTGGAGGCCAATGCTGACTCTATGGATCTGTGTGTGTGTGTGTCTGTTGGGTCTCTGTGAGATTCTACAGGTCTATAACTCTATTAGTCTCTATATGTGTCTATCTGTGTAAGTCTTTGTGTGACCCTCGGGTGAAAGGCGCTATATAAATTGAAATTATTATTATTGTAGCCCAGGAGGTTCTCCATCTTTTCACCTCAAGGCCCACTTGGTCCACTTGGGCCTGGTCTCCACGGACCACTAGGTGGCACTCTCGGCCCACCGATGGGTCGCGACCCACCGGTTGCCGCTTGCAGCCCTACAGGGGCTCTCTAGCGGAGGCCGTGCCACCAGCGGGCCGCACGAGCGGCGAGTAAACCCGAGATGGAAACAGCCACGCGACGGGGCACGCCAACAAAAACCTGTCAACGCGCTAAAGCCACCGCTAACGACGCGCAGCACGCACACAAAACGACAAAGATCTCCCGTGTAGCACCTGTGTAGGTCAACACGGCACACGACGGGGTGGGTGACCAGCACCACGCCCAGCCGCAATCGTCTCCACGGTGGCGATGTTTACGCACCGCGCCAGGTACTCGTTCAAGGCCGAGTCGCCCCAGGACCGGTTCAGATAATCGTCACTGGTGTTGGCCGCGAGCGGGAATCGAACTCGGGCGGTCGTGTTCGTTGAGCAGCGCGCTGACCGCTACGGCACGGCTCCCCGTAACACGCCAGCACACACCGCGATGTACTCGACGCACGCCGCGCACGCACGCGACGCGCTCATCCCGAGCGTGCGCAGAAAACAGCGGGAACCGCGTCAAGTCAAACGGCCGCGATCCCACGGGAGGGCCTCTTAAGGGATAACGCTTCACACACTCTCGTTTTATTTACTGTCGTCCAATTTACCGGCGTCATCCAGAGCGCCCCTTCTCTCGGGGAAAACGCGCAAATTGGAGTCCCCCGGGCGCGCGGAAAAAATGTCGGGCGCGGAATCGCGGGAGTCTATCCGGCACAAACACGGCGTCCTCGCAGAGAGAATGTCCTGCCCGAGGCGGTTCGAGTCCCGACTCGGGCGCCGGTCTGTGTGGAGTTTGTTTTGTTCTATCCTCCCCTGTTCTGCGTGGGTTTCCTCCGGGCTCTCCGGTTTGCTCCCACAACAAAAAAAAGCCACCCATCGATCAATTGCCCGATAACATCGTAATATATAGGAAAACAGCGTGTGGCAATATGGCGCCGGCAAAAACGCCCGGCTGCCTCCTGTGCCTCTCTGCGCTTTCCTCGCGCTTCCGAGCCGTTCTCTCGTCGAGTGAATACCTTTGAACGTTGAACGAATATGTGCGCGTTGCGAACGTAAAATTATAATCGTAATTATTATCTCTCAATCCAGGCCCGAATCTCGCGCCGCGAACTCACAGTGCATCGTCACGTTGATCTTGTCCGAGTCGACGGCCTTGCTGCTGCCGGGCATCTTGTAATTGACCTCGCAGTAGTACTTGGCGTTGACGTCCGTCTTCTGCGGCTTGTAGTTGAGGGTGGACAAGATGGTGAAGGTGCCCACGTTCTCCTTGGTGACCGTCCGGTCCACTCGCACGTCTGCCCCCAAACGCACACGCGCGCGTCAAACACACTCAAAGACAAAGAGCCCGCGTATAGCCTTAACAGACTGTAGGGTCAAGTGCCGTTAGCGAGTAGCACCTATGACGGTCGACACGGCACACGAGAGGGTGAGTGACCAGCACCACGCCCGGCCGCCTTTGTCTCCCTACTGGCGATGTTTACACACCGCACCAGGTACTCATTTGAGGCTGAGTCGACCTAGGGGACACCCAGGACCGGTTCAGAAAATTGTCACTGGTGTTGGCCGTGAGCGGAATTCTAACTCGGGTCGCCAGATTTGTAAATATAAAAAAATTGTTAGTATTTTTTTTATCCTAGTATTTTTAAACCCTTGTTGTTGTGTTCCAGTACATGTATATGCCAACACCGGGGTCTGAGAGAAACGGAATTTCGATCCTCTATATGTCCTGTACATGTGGCAGAATTGACAATGAAGTTGAATTGAATATTCCGTTGCTGCATCCACCCTGACCAATTGTAACGCGGTTCAGGGTGGTCCTTTGCCCCTAAAGCCCTGAGGACTGGAGGCACAAAGTGCTGTCGGTGAGCGCCTATTACGGCCTGCGTGACACAGATTGCGCAGCCAAAACCACGAATCAACACCCAGTGTCCACATCCAGAGCCCAACGTTCGCGCAAACTCATCCACAGTCAAATTGCGTGCATGTGCGATTTCTTCAAATGAGCTCTTTTAATTAAAATAAACAAAATGACTAATTGTTAGTGCTGGGCAATAACCGTAAAATTGGCAAATGTTGAACCAAGACTGGAACGTACGACGGAGCATGTTAATTGATTACGGAGCAGCGCTGGCGGGGGAGACGCATCGTCGAGGCATTTGTTGTTTTCATGACGCGACTGTACGGCTCACAGGCCGGGCAGAAACATAGCCGAGGCTTTATGCCTTAACGCGCTAATATATTAACGTCGTAGCATTAACTGCTCCCCACCTGCAGCCGCCGAGGTTTACTTTGGAATTCATCGTGCACACTTAGCCTTTATTTGGCTTTCGTTTTTTATTCCACATTTGGATGGGAAATGGGAAAAATAATAAAACATTCACACAGCGACAGAAGCGCGGGCTCCGTTGGCGCACACGTGTGGCAAATACCTGTGTGCCCGCGCGCTACAGGAGCCGCTTTGTGAAGCCGGTACACGTGTTTATTGTGGGGACACTACAGGAGACTCAAATGTATTTACTTATCGGCCCATTAGCCCTGCGCTTCAGAAGACCGTTTTTTTTTTATCACGCTAAGACAGGGTCTGGGTAGCTGATGTGAATCAATTTGCTTATCGGTGGGAAACACATTTCTAAAGGGCTGCTTGGTTAACCTGCAGCGTGTTTACTTTCAGGAGCAGCCAAATTGCGGTGCGTAACATCTTACCGCTGCACCCCGCGTTCCATTGTAATAGCGAGCGGTGGGGACAAGGTCGAAACACTGCCGCTGTTGCGCTCTATTGAAAATCTTTAAGCGAGCTGGCGTCGCCGAACCGTTTGTCTTAATTGCCGGAGAACGAACTCCCGTTGCCAACGGGGCCGGGTGACAGCTGGCGATTGCTGATGAGGCGCGGAAAGTCGAAACCGTTTTCGGAGTTTTCTGCCGTGACAAATGCCGCTGACAAGGACGTTCGACGTTCCGTCGCGCGACGGACTAAAATGCGTTTGTGCGTAGAGAGACTCCCGTGCGTTGTGGACATTGTACTCGGTGTAGGCTTTTCACGGCTCGATGCAGGATGGTTGCTCGTCAGAGCTGTTCTTTCGGGACAGCCGTGTCACTGAGCGCTCTCCCTCGCGACGTTTTACGATGTTTCACCTCCCGTGATGCTTCCAACGTGGCAGGCAAAAACGTAGCCGAGGAGAGAGGAGGAGGAACGTTCGACACGGCAATCCAGAAAGAGCAGCTCTCAAAAGAGCGAATCTCATGCATCGAGCCGCGAAAACCCACATCGGTACAATGTTACCCGTGTATCAGGTGGGTGAAGCGCTTCAGATGTTTACCGTCAGATGGCAGAAGGGGCGCGGAACCCTTGTACCAGGTGATGTTGGGCTCTGGGTAGGCGTTCTGCACCAAGCATTGGCCGATCTACGGAAGAAAACAAACACACACACACGTACAGTGACAAAGAAAACCTCGTCAATCAACATTCCGTGGGTAAACAACACATAAGTCAGCGCTGGCGGCTTATGTTTCTTTATCGCGAGCAACCTATAGACGGAGTGTGTGGCAGGCACACCCACTGGGCCACGGCCTGTGGGCGCAGATGGGAATTGTGCCAGAATGCAACAGCGTCTCAATCAGGTGGGTGCTGGAGGTGCTGGAGGTTGGGGGGCGGGTGGGGGTTATCGGAGACAGAATCAGACCAAACGAAATGTGTCACGTTTGCCAAGAACAAGGCCACAAAAAAGGGAGAAAAAGCGTATTTAAAATAGATGACACTTTTAGGCAATGGCGTTTCTTCAAAGTACAGATTGTTCTGTCTTCTATGAAGAAATTCTATTGCTCTGAAATATCGCTTCATAGATAAACTGGCCTTTGCGGCCGCCTAGGCCAGATCCGTCCCGGGCGCTGGACGGCGATCCGATCAGCTCGGAGCCGAGAGAACAGCCGACAGCTGATTGGCCAGATTTTCTGAAGCGTTGTCACGTGACACGACCAGCCAATAGGAACAATCTGGAAGGCCACCCAGGACTATCGCATTCAACCCCGTAATTGTGTTATTGATGACGAAGGTGACGCGCTTTTGTCATCTGCGCTTGCGTGCCGCTGCCAACGGGCACGACAGGACAATGACGGGACAACGCGTTGATAATTGCTTTTCATAGTTGTTCTTTCGGGACGGCCGTGTCGAGGCATCCTCAGGCAAATTCCTCCAACGTGGGAGGCGAAACGTCGCGACGGAGAGAAGGGGGAGCACTCAGCGACACGGTTGCCCTGAAAGAACGGCTTTCGGAAAGCAAATGATCAGTTTCAGAGGACGAGGCTTTTTGCTGAAACAACCTGCAGCGGCATCGCTGTCGCTGCCAAACATCTGTGAGGGAACACGTGTCGTGACCGGCAACCGCCAAAGGGCATCACGGCGTACGACAAAAAAAAACCACTGACCGCCTATAAATATAAAAAAAGAACGTCGGGAATTATTTTTTTTACAAAATTATCCGGGAACGACCCGACGACACACGATATCAACATTCCGTCCCGCAGGTATGCGCCGACGGAGGGCATTCACGGCGAGGCATTGTGGGACACGTGGCTCGCAAATAGCCTCGTCGCGCGCGCGCGCGTGCGCACGCACGCGGCGAGAGAGGGGAGATGTTTTGAAATCCGCCCCGGGTCACCGCAGCCCGGCGATGGCTCGTCGGTGGTTATCGGCGCGTCGCGTAAATTCACCGCTCGCGAACGTCCCGAGACGTTGTTCCGTTACCGTGGGAATATACTGGGACGCAGTGCCCGGCGGGTTGGTGCCGGCAAAACCGCCTGGCTGCCTCCTCCGACCTCTCTGCGCTTTCCTCGCGCCTCCGAGTCGTTCTCTCGTCGAATTAATACCAGTGACGTCGAATGAATATGTGCGCGTTATAAATCTACAATTATTATTATTATTTCGCGCACATTAAACAGCAAGGCAGAGCCCGCTGCTGGTACCGTAACACACGGTCAATGCACCACTCGTGAGCAGTACGGACACGTGTGCGATACTATCGCGCGTATCGTATTTACTCGCGCCCGTATAAACGTTACGCATTTGCATCGCTCGTGTACATATCTCGTCACGCGAGCGGCGCGGCGCCACGGGCCAAATCAGTACCGCGCGTAAATTATACGTCGACACGCGATGCGCCGTTATTGCCGCCGAACATTTTTAAAGCGAATCAAAATTAGCCGGCGCCCGCGCGCCCCCCGAAATCGGCGGATATTGCCCGATCGGTGTTGCGTTCGCGGGTTAACGCGCGCGCGCGCGCTAAGAGAATTGGCGGGCGAAATAACCCAATTAATGTGCTTTTCGGATAAGGGTCTTATCCAGTTAGCAGCTTCAGGACCGAGAAATTCTGGCACAAATCGTTGGACGGATGCCAGCTGCCCGGCAGACTTTGCGCTCGGGCGGCCTCCTGGGCGACGGGACGCATTTCGCTTACTCTCCGACGCGAGATCAAACTGCTCTAAATCAATGAGCGCTCATAACGGCGCGTCGTATACGTTAGGGATGTTTCCAGCCGCGGGGTTAATTAGTTCTGGATTTAAACGGCCGCGGAAAGCTGCAAATGCCAACCGTCGCATAATTAGGGTCCGCGGTTTTTCTAAGACGGGCGGGGGGTTGGGGCGGCGGTGCCACGGAAGCTTCTCGCACCATCGGTAATAATGTTTAGCGGCGAGCTCCCTCGAGCAACGCGCAGATAAAGACGGATGGCTATTTACGCGCGCTTTGTTGCCGTCGTCACTGGCTGGAGAATCAGGGCGCGGGCAGAAAGCAATCGGTTTTCTGTAAACACGCGTGTGTATTTTAAGGGCCGCTTAATCGAGAGATATTCCGCCAGGTGGCTTGGCGGCAGATAGAGCGAGCTTCCCGCGATCGGATCTGGGCGAGTTCAATTCCCGTGCGTGGGGGTGTCGATTGAGGTCGATAAAAAAAAACCCACCCTAGGCTTCCTTACAAAGTGAGGAAGTCTGCGTCGGGTTTTTTTCCAGACCGCGCCACTCTTGCGCAGCTTCTATTCTAAATAGCGTGGGACTCTCCCGATCGGTTGTAAGCAAGCGTGGTTTATTGCACAAGTATTTTCACCGCCACTGGCATGTGAGTGGCGTGGTGAGTAGCGCTCTCACTTCACGGCAAGAAGGCCCCGGGTTCGATTCCCGGCTCGGGTGCCTTTCTGTGCGGAGTTTGCATGTTCTCTCCTTGTCCGCGTGGGTTTTTGGCGGGCGCTCCGGTTTCCTCCCACACTCCAAAGACATGCTGCTGCATAGGTTGATTGTCTTGACTAAATTTCCCCAGGAGCCGTGTGACGGATTGGCGTCCCAACTCGGTTATAGCCCAAGTTATCTACTAACTTGCTTACCCCTCCCTGCTGGACAACTGCTAAAAAGAGCGACACAGATCAACGGCTCCTTCCAGCTTAAACAAAAACTGACTGCCCGAGGCAGCCAGGTGTCTCGGCAGCAATTAGAAGGTCCCGAATTAAAATCCCGGGTCGAAGCGGTTGACGCAGCCCCTCATCTCTTCAGACGCCAAGGAATTAAGTATCACCTTGTGAGAAAGTCAACAAGCGGTTGTTATACGTTGAGAGTCTCCCCTGTCACAGGAACGCGGAATTTCTGCCAGCGGCTCAGGGGATCTAAACGGGGGATGAGCACCGGCTCGACGCGAAGATGTATCGTATTTAATGAGCGGCAGCTGGCCTCTGGCTCGGCGTGTTTGTTTATACTCTCTCTATATATATATACAGTGGATTCATTTATTCACACAGAAAAGGGCAAACCGGCGCGCGCGCGTGCTAATTCCACCTCTTCTCACTCTCGCCGACGACGCGTAGCGAACAAAACACGGCGCTTTAATTCGACCGAGCGATGGCTCGTCCGGATTTCATTCACCCGTCGCCTAAGACGAAATCCGCACCAACGCGGGCAACGCAACGGGGCACAGACAATAATAGGCAGTTAATTTTTTTTTTTTAAATATATAATTTAGCCGTAGGTAATGAGGCAAGAGACCATCAACAATGAGAACATTTCTTTGGGGAAATGCGGGTTGATAATGGACCCCCCCCCACCCCACTCTCACCGGCCGCATCCACTCGGAGCGAAAGGTTTAGGGCCGGGAGATGATTGCCGATACCCCCGGCCCCGGCAAACACGGGGAGCATTAACATTCAAGCGGGAGCCGAGCGGGGAGCGGGTTGGGGCGCGTGTCGACACACGAACCAGCCCGTCACAACAGCCGCGCGTTTTGTAACGAGCGGGCGAGCCGCTTCTTGCCGCCTGGCGCCGCTCCGCACGTGCGACCTTATATAACGCGGCTTTGGGTCGGATTGAAGCGTCCTGGCCGCCGATGACTTAACAGCGTGAGCGAGGGGGACTCCGTTTAATATGGAACAGTTGCGGAAAAGCGCGGCGCGTTCCTGCTCCAGCTCGCGTTACCGTCCCACCTCGGTAACACGCGGTGCGGTGGCAACATCCGCGCCATTACAGAAAGAATGGTCTTGCCCGAGCAGGTTCGATCCCCGCCTTGGGCGCCTTTCTGTGTGGAGTTTGTGTGTTCTCTCCCCCTGTTCTGCGTTGGTTTCCTCCGGGCGCTCCGGTTTCCTCCCACAACTTGAAAAAAATGCTCGTCAATTAATTGACCGATAACATCCTAATATATAGGAAGCAGTGTCTAGTGGCCTGGCTGCCTGCTCCACCTCTCTGCGCTTTCCTCGCGCCTCTGAGTCGTTCTCTCGTCGAATGAGTACCTTCGACGGTGAATGAATATGTGCGCGTTATAAATGTAAAATTATTATTGTTATATATTTTTTGTCACGGACTGGCGGCCCATACTGGGCATATCCCCGCCTTGCACCCTGTGTCTTGCTTGGGTGGGCGCCTGCTCACCGCAACCCTGTGCGGGGTCGTGCCGTTGTGGGACATATTCCAACCGCCGCGGCCTCCTCACCTTGTAGAGTTGCTTGTTGACCAGCACGGGCAACGGGCTCGCGGTGATTTCCACCTTTGGCGCAGCTGCAGGAGAACGAGGAGAGAGGCAGAGCGGTCATTACCGTCCTACGCGTTGAATTATCGCCGTCATTAGTCGAGCGGCCTAGCCCCCTCTGGAGCAACGCCTGCCAGAAGCGTCCGCGGAAGACGTTATTCCAAAGTATACATCTTCACTCGTGACCTAGCGCGGTTTGGACATGTGACTGTGGGTTTTTTTTACGGGCGATATTTGTTACGGGAATTGCTCTCCAGAGCTGTTCTTTTTCGGGATAGCCGGGTAGAGCGAAGCTGCTCCGTCCTTCGTGGTGTTTCGGCTCCCACGTTGGGAGGCATCGTCAATACGGCCGTCACGAAAGAAGAGCTATGGAGAGCAATTCTCATACGCTGAGCCGTGAAAACCTACATCTTGATATGTATTATTATAAGGCGATGGAGCCCATGAAATCAGTTCACGTGACGGTGCTGGGTGGATTATTGCATCACAGAATTGAGAGATGCCGGCGGCTTGGAGAGGCCTTCATCCAGCAGTGGATTGAACATGGCAGTTGGTGCGGTGTTAGGCACTTTGACTTTGGTTACAAATATGTGCCCAATTCCAAATTTAATTTCACGTTTTTCATATTTACTACATTTTCATAACTTTGGATGCACTAAATGTAATAACTTTATGAATTTTAAATATTAATCACTGAATTTATATTTTTGGCATAAAGTTTCACCAGTAAAACAACCCTTTAAATGTCACTGTTTTAATATTTTATTAACTTGCGTAAAAGTGAAGGGCAGTGTCGGATTTATTAACATGACAGCACATAATGGGATTTCTGGTGAGAGGAAAATGTTTTCCTCTGGATGATCTGAAACTTCACCCCTAGACCTAATTGTTTTTCATTTTTCCTCATTATCCAGCATTTGTCAATGAAAAACCAAAGATCCCCCTTGTAGCCTTAACAGTCTCTAGGGTCAAGCACTGTTAGCAAGAAGCACCTATAAAGGTCAGCACCGGACCAGGTGCTCATTTGAGGCCGTGTCAAACTGGAGGATAGGCCCCGGACTGGATCATAAAATCGTCACCGCTGTTGGCCGTGAGCGGGATTCGAACTCGGGTCGCCGGATTTGTAACCCAGCGGCAACTAACCGCTAGGGCCACCGCTCGACTACATAAAAAAAAATACTCATTCATTAATTGACCGGTAACATCCTAATATATAGGAAGAAGTGTGTGGCAACATGGCGCCGGCAACACCGCCCGGCTGCCTCCTCCGCCTGCCTGCGCTTTCCTCGCGCCTCCGAGTCGTTCTCTCGTCGAACGAGTGCCTTCGACGGTGAACGAATATGTGCCGCGCGTTATCCCGCAGGCGTCGACAGGAGGGAGGGATCGGGGGGGGGGGGGGGAAGGAAGCGTGTTGGGGACGCGCGGCGTCGTCGCCCGACTTACAAAACACCCTGACGTTCGCGGTCGCCTCTCCGACGCCCGCGGGGCCGGCCGACACCTGGCAGATGAACTCCCGCTCGTCCGTGACCAGCGTCTTGTTGAGCATCAGCGTGAAGTCGGTCCGCTCGTTGATGCGGTCCACGTACTCCGTGTCGGCGTCGACCGTGGAGAATTTCGCGTCCTTGTAGATGATGCGCACCCGGTTCGATTTCGACATCTGCGCGCGGGTTCGGGGGGGGGCGGCACGGCAACGCGAGCGCCGGAGCGGCGTTTGGTCATCGGTAAACGTCGTCCCGTCGTGGTCGGTCGCGCAGCCGCGTCGCGGGTTACAGCGCCGCGGGCTCGCGGTCAAACGACAAAGCCCGTTTGTAACGCGGCGCGTCAAATATTCCGCGCCCGCTCGTGGGACGAGACGCGGGTAAGGAGGCGCCGCGGGAAAAACCGCAGAGAGGCGGAGGAGAGACGAGAATCCGGGCCGCGCACATATTATTCAACTCAACTTTACTGTCAATTCTGCCATGCGTACGGGACAATATAGAGGATCGAAATTCCGTTCCTCTCAGACCCCGGTGTAATCGGCCAGCTAATTGAAGTTGTGGGAAGAAACCGGCGTGCCCGTAAATAATAAAACCCCCCCCCCACTCGGACACTTGAGAGAACACACAACAAACCGCAAGCAGGAAAGTGCCCGAGCCGGGATTTAAACACAGCGCCCTTCTTGCCGTGAGGCCGTCGCAGCTGCTCCGCTGTTTGCGAGTCCAGCAACCCGCCGGGCCTCAACCCCCCCTGCGTCTATTTGGCGCCCGTTCACACACACATGCTCGGGGCTGTTTTCGGGGGGCCCGACGCCGGCATTCGCGGGCGAGATAAATCTAACGGAGCGCGTGGCACGAGCGGGCCGTGTAATGAATCCGCGCCACCCTCCTCCGCGCGCCGCAGGTGGGAATGCGACCGCGGGAGAGAGGGGCGGCTGGTTTCCGCGCGGAGCCGCGGGGGCCGACGCCGTCATCGAAATGGGACGATTTGCTTCTCGGCGGCCACGCGGTGGGTGAGCCGCTGCCGCCTCGCAGCGAGAAGGCCCCGCGCGGTCCGATTACCCGGCTCGGGCGCCGTTTTGCGTGGGGGTTTGCGTGCTCTCTCCGACTCGGCCTCAAATGAGTACCTAGTGCGGCGTGTAAACATCGCCACCAGGGAGACAAAGGCGGCCGGGCGTGGTGCTGGTCACCCACCTCCTCGCGTGCCGTGTCGACTTTCATAGGTGCTCACTAACGGCACTTGACCCTACAGTCTGTTAAGGCTACACGGGGGATCTTTGTCCGTCTGGGATTTTGCGAGTTTTTCCGGTTTTCGCCTCCGGTCCAAAGAGATGACGCTGCACAGGTTAATTAGCCTGCCGACTAAATTGCACCCCGTGCCCCTGCGATGGACTGGCGTTCCATCCTGGATATAGCCCTGGCATGCGCCCTGCGTCGACCGGGATAGGCTCCGGCCTCCCCGCAACCCTGCAGACTATTAATTGAGGACTGATAATAAGAGAATTGAAATTGCTTTAGAGGAGGTCAACACACCGTCACCCCCTCAAAGATCAACATCCTAGACGTGACTTTAATGGCAACTCTTTTGTTTGATGGTCAACATAGTTGGGTCCTTAATTAAACGGAAGCCTCCGCGGAGCAAGGAGAGCAGATGGAATAACGTGTCTCTTTCTCGCGCGCAAGACATCAAGGCGCATCTCCAGGTGACAATGTGGTTTTTTTTTCCATTATTCATTCGGCTATGGCTACGGGCTATAATGATTTACCAAGGGCAAATATATCGCATTCTGCTCGGCCTGGCAGGCGTGCAAGCTGGCTTTGGTTCAGAGCCAAATTCACAATCCGCTTGGGCCAAAAACACACGCATGACTTCCAAAAATATGTGTTCCCCACCGTGCAGGGATCGTGTGTCACACCGGCCGCGCAAAGTGCACGGCGTTGTTTCTCCCGAGTGTTGTGTCGGAGGAAATGTGTACGTGACCGGTTTCTCGGTTTAGTCACAATAACAATGGGTTCCGTCCTGATGTAGGTTTTCGCGACCGGATTCACGACGGTTGCTTTTTAACAGCTGGTCTTTTGGGATCAAGCGCTGTTGGCGAGTAGCACCGATGAAGGGCAGCGCTGCGCATGAGGGGGCGTTGCGGCCGGCGTCACGCCTGGCCACCTTTGTCTCGCTAAGTGGCACAGTTTACCAAACCGCACCAGCTACTCTTTCGGATCGCACGTACACAACAACAACCGCCGTTCGCCACTAAGTGGCGGTGACGTCTCCGCGGAGCCTGTGCCAGGCCGGGTGCGCTTTGAGGCCACGCGAAACGTCGAGAGAGAGACACGCACGCGGCCCACAGCCACGCGCGACGGCATCCCGCCGCACGCGACGATTTTCCCCCCCGATGTAAAAACGACGAACGGCAAAATGTATGGCGTTTGGGTGCTCTCCCCCTCTTCTGCGTGGGTTTCCTCCGGGCTCTCCGGTTTCCTCCCACAACTTAAAAAAAACATAGTCGTTAATTAACTGACCGATAACATCCTAATGTATAGGAAGCGGTGTGTGGCAATATGGCGCCGGCAAACCGCCTGGCTGCCTCCTCCGCCTCCCTGCGCTTTCCTCGCGCCTCCGAGTCGTTCTCTCGTCGAACGAGTACCTTCGACGGTGAACGAATATGTGCCGCGGGTTATGAATGTAAAATTATTAGCTGTTAATTATTACTCACGATGAACCACTGCATGGAGACGGTGTTCTCGATGGGTGTCTTGGTGGTGCACAGGATCTCCAGCGGCTGTCCCAGCTCCACCTCGACGAGCGGGCTCACCTCCACCTTGATCGCCGCCAGAACGCCTGAAAAACGACGGCAGGAAGGGGAGTCGGTTAGTCGGCGCTTGTCAAAGTGAGCCGCGCGGCGCAGAGGAACGCTTGCCGTGTTTCACGAGCAGCTCTCACGTTTGCCGAAAATTGTTCTGTCTTGATGTTACTGACATGCCGTTCTCTCCACGGCCTTGTGCGGCGCTTTGTGACCCTCGGGTGAAAGGCGCTCTATAAATGCTATTATTATTATTGGATAGACATGTCAACAACGAAAGACAAAACTACCAATAAAAAGCAAACCAATAAAAAAATAAACGATTAAGGTTGCTTCGAATATACAGAAAGATCGTGAAACTGGCAATCTTAAGAGCGGCAAAAATCTGCCAGCGTCCCCTAAGCCAACGTCCAATCGGAGGTTAAACTTCGAACATTCCTTACCGACCCGGCTGCGCGTTTCCCGCGCTTGCTTCTTTACACGACCCAACCCCGAAAAGTGCCTTCCTAAGTATCGCAACATTCCGATCCCTTGCCGTGCCAGGCCGCAGGCGGCCGGACGCCCCGTCATTCACCGCCCGGAACCCCGCGTTGTAATTGATAGCAAACGTCCGTGTGACGGATAAGACGCGGGCCGTTGGCAGCGGCACGCGGTGACGAGCCGGCGTTGCCGATCGCCGCCGCGTTTCGGCGTGGCGCGGCGGTAACTTCCGCGCCTCACAGAAAGAATGGTCTTGCCCGAGCAGGTTCGATCCCCGCCTTGGAAGACCTTTCTGTGTGGAGTTTGTGAGTTCTCCCCGTATCAGCGTGGGATTTCGCCGGGTACGCCGGTCTCCTCCCGCAGTCCAAAGCCATGCTGCCTAGGTTAAAGAGGCCTGACTAAATTGCCTCCGGTGCCCTGCGATGGACTGGCGTCCTATCCAGGGTATAGCCCTGCCTTGTGCCCTTAGTCTGCCGGGATAGTCTAAGGCCTGCCCGGCAACCCTGCACAGGATCCAACGGGTACTTGCAGAGTTCAATAACAACAATGCAACGAACTGTGTAAAGAAATGGGAAACTGTCACATAACCGTCACGCTTCGAAGAATCGAAAAGAAGAAGACGCGGGTACCGATAATGAACGAATGAATGGATGCGTGGTGCAACTATCGAGACGGGTGAAGAATGGAAGCCGTGTCCGCGGAGAAACACGGACCGAGCAGCCGAGCAGGTGCAATCGTGGGAGTGCCGGATGGGCGAAAGGCACGGCTGGATGGTTTGTGCTTCGAGTAAAAAAAAAAGCGGATAATTACATTTCCCTCAAGCGATTCACGGCATTGCTTCACGTTGTGTTGCAGTGTATTGCGGAAGGAAAGCATCGTTATTGAATCGGCTCGAACCGCAAATGTTCCCGTTTGCCGATGCGTCACCTCCGTGGATGTTAACGGGCTGACGGGCGGAACGCATCGCGATCGGTCGCCCGGAGTTTGTGTGTTCTACCCCTGCTCTGCGTGGGTTTCCTCCCTCAACTTAAAAAAAACACTCACTCATTAACTGGCGTAAATGACCGCGTTTCTGAAACACCACACCCCCCCCCAGCTCCAAATAATGGTCCGGCCGACAACAAAAAACGCTCCCACACGCGCGGGGGCGCAAAGGCTGCTGCTCGGTTTGCAGAGGCGAGAGAAACACAGAGCGGTTTTCGTTCAGTGGCGCGTAATTTATTACTCACATGTTTACGGCTGCGGCGGATTCGCTCTTAGAAAATCTACGCCCCAACTAGTCTGCGGCGGCGGTGGAGACCAAAGGGAGTTTACACATTCCGGTTTGGCAGGATGGTTGGCACTTCGTTTTATGTTTTGACCGTTGAAAAAAACCGAATTCCGGACTGCTTCACACGTGCGCGTTTATTTATATAAAAATATTTCTTCCCGGATAATCCTTCGGGGATAGCGCGTCTCATTTGCAAGGCTGTCCCGGCGCTGTCAAGCGACACACGCGAAGCGAACAGGTAGTGTGACACGCGTTCAAATTCCCTGCATTAATGCGGGACGTGCATTAAACAAATCTTGATGTAACGGACCTCTCTATTCACCGGACTTTGGAAGCGACGGACTCTGTCCGCTACTTCCGAGACAGCTATCCGCATTGGAAATGACGACGATAATATTTTTTATTTTAGCATTCTTATTGTACTTCTTCTTCTTTGCGATTCTTCGAAGCACGATGGTCAGCCTCTGGACATCGTTGTCTTTCAGCTCGGCTTCGAAGTGTTTGGTAGAATTCGCAGGCAACACCAAGTATTACCTGACAGGGATCGCGACGTGAACGCTTCTACCTTGACCTCCCCTTATTGTACTGATGTAGGTTATTGTACTGATGTAGGTTTTCGCGGCTCGATTCATAAATGATGGTTTGCTCTTTCAGAGCTGTTCTTTCTGGAAAGCCGTGTCGGGCGCTCTCCCTCTATCAACGGGCTTCCAACGTGGGAGGCGAAACGTCGGGAGGGAGTAAGGGAGAGCGCTCGAAATAACAGCTCTGAAGAGCAACCAGCGTTCTTATTGCTGATTAGATACATGTACGACTCTTTTTAATGGTCCATCCATCCATCGATTATCAGAAACCGCTTAATCCTGTACGGGGTCGCGCTGAGCCGGAGCCATCCCGGCCGACACAGGGCGCAAGGCAGGACTACACCCATGATAGGACGCCAGTCCATTATAGGGCTCTTTAATGGTGTTCATAATATATAGGTGGCTATAAGATACGGTCATTACTCTGCATATGAGATCGTCATATAAACATCCAGATTTAACGGACATCCGGACGCCCTTCCCCCCCCCATTAGTCCGTCGCATCAACGTTTCGCCTTACACATTTACGCAGCTCACGCGGCTGTTCGCATGTAGAATCCTGAAACCTTAACCGAATCGCAAACTTCGCATTTATCCAAATCACCGCACGCCCGTTAAAACAAATTAAGTCACTATCGGCGCCGAGCATCTGCGTTGCGCGCCGCATTTACATTCGATGCCACTTACCGGCACAAACGCTGCACGCGATCATTTGTGTAATGGGAATCGGGGCACTTTGCAGGGGAAGCTCTCGCGTGACATTGGCCAACGCGATACGCAGAGCGCCCGAGCGCCACAAGTGTCACAAGTGCAGATGGTTTCATATCTGATCGGTCTTCATCGGATGCACGACAAGTAAACACTTTGGCCACTTTAACCAGAGCTGAAAGGAAGCCGGTACAGTCCGGTATGGTGTACTGGCCGACGCACTCGGTACGGGTGGGAAGGTGGGTTGCAATATGACCGTACCGGTAAGAATTGTGAGTTACTCTCACCTCTGACGATGACCCTAAAACATTAAAACGAATGTGACTGAGAGGATAAAACTCAGACCTGATCGCTTGTTCAAATGAGAGATGCTCAGATCCTGTTTACAGCCCTGAGCCAGTGGTGGAAATTCCACATTCCTATGGCAGCAGGTTGGTTCTATCACGTGTGGAACTACAGCTAATCACTTCCCCACAAAGCGGTACTCCATTTATTGACCCCGAAGGGAGGGATGATGAGTTAAACCCTGACCAGGATTTGAACTCATAAACTTACGATTTCGAGCCACTCGCTCTACCAACGAGGTTCCTGGTCCTTTTGCTGCAAACAGAAGCTGTTCGGATAAATCGAACAACAAAACTATAAAACGTAGCGGGTTTTGTGTCTTTGTTAATGACGGTCACAATCTAACCGTGAACCACATTTCCTTGAAAAATTACGCGAGCCAATGAACTCTTCCTCCGTAACGTTAAGATTTTTCTTGGACCCGGCTTCGTGTAGGGATAGCGTAATTATGGCACCATGCTTCGCCCATTAGTATCACAATAACCGCTTGTGTAATTGAGCCAGGGCGGCAGGAAATGTGCTGACGGGCGTTCTTCCTGGCAGAACCTTAACAGAACACTGACCAGCTAATCGTCCGAATCAAGACAAGCGTTAATATTCTGCGCAGATAACTTTGAAACGTCTTTCACGAAAGCTAACAAGACAGTAAAAAAAAAAGAATAATTTTCACGGATTCAATAAAACCTTTCGGTCGGAAAATGCGGTGTGGCGGAAAGAGAGGGAGCGGGAGAGCAGCGGCGAAGGGATCGTCATCGTCATCATCGGCAGCCGTGCTCGATCCGCTGCTCAATGAAGACCCGCCGCCTCTCACGACCGTGAGATCATAACGACACGTCCGGCACCTGCGCGCGGAAGTTATCTCACCATCGTTCCGTTTCCGCGACGGATGTCCTCTCGGAGCCGATCCGTCCCTTCCTTGGCTGCCGCTCGGTTATTATTCTTGACCGCGGGCCACCGTCACTCGCGGTGACGTCTCCTGCTCGGGCCCGCTCGCTTAACTGAGCGCGGCGAAAAGCCCGACGCAACGCGGCCCGTTGCGCCGCTGATTCCGAAATAATAAGGACGATTTTACGTTTATAACGCGCGCGTGTTCGTTCGATGTCGACGAGAGAACTACTCGGAGGCGTAGCGAGGAAAGCGCAGAGAGGCGGGGGAGGCAGCCAGGCGGCCTGCCGGCGCCATGTTGCCACGCACCGCTTCCAATATATTAGGATGTTATCGACGAATTTATTAACGAGTATTTTTTTTAAGTTGTGGGAAGAAACCGGAGAGCCCGGAGGAAACCCACGCAGAACAGGTGGAGAGAACACACAAACTCCACAGAGAAAGGCGCCCAAGGCGCGGATCGAACCTGCTCGGGCGAGACCACTCTTTCTGTGAGGCGCGGATGTTACCGCTGCGCCACCCTGCCGCGGGTCAAGACACGTCTTCCCCCCCCCAAAAAAATAAATCTAAATATAATGGAGCAAGTGTATATGCACGTCCGCACCGAGCGTACTGTGTTCAAGTCCTTGATCGGCGCAAATCATATCTGCCCAACACCAAGGCTTTGAATGCCTTGTTACAGCTTTCCTTCCCACTTATTGATTACTTTTCAGAAATTTCAGAAAGCCGGCGGTAATTCCCAAAAGGACGTCGGGATGAAATCCAGGTCGATGCAGCCGCGTCGGCAAAAAACGTCATCAACAAGAGACGTCAGAAGAACGTGTTACTGCCCGGAACAACATCGCCCATAGGGCGGGTACTCTGCTAGTAAAAATATAAGTAGTATCTTCACGTTGAACGGGCGGCGATAATCGAGGCTGCACCGGAGGCGCCGTCGTGATGAATCACACGCGTGGCTGATCGCTCAACTCTTGCTTCATGCCGCATGTCTGACATGACCGTAGCCGCAATCACATCAGTGTGATAGTCCTTGGTGTAATTATCACATCACTGTATCGTTCGAATGCAGAGGGTGGCACAGCCAGGAGGACAGCCGTGACAAACCTTTGTGACCCTCGGGTGAAAGGCGCTTTATACACTGCTATTATTATTATCATTACATCTACTTGTACATGGTCCTCTTTCCCCCCCCCGATAACTCGCTCAACTCAACAGACGTTTTGCGAACTCTTAGCTGGAGCATCACAACGCGAACGGTGCTGGTTGTTGCCGGTCGCTCGGCGTTTGGGGCCTGTGCCTGGCAACCCTGGATAAACGCCTTCCCCCCCCCCAGTTCTCCCGTAAGCAACAAACAAGCGCCCATTATTCCGAGAGGCAAACTGGTAGGTGATGCAAAGAGCGCTCAGCTCCAGTGGCGCTTCGTATCGCCGGAAAATGAAAATGCGCCCGACGAGTCAATCATACCGTCCCCTTATTTAAATCCTGGCAAGGAAATCCATTAAGGCGCCACGGTACGCGTTTCAGAAGCCGGGCGTGCAGCAAGGGAGACCGCAGACTGACAACGATAAATCGGTGAAGGGCATTCTCCGCTTTGTCCGATGATGTCGGAAGAGCGCTGGGCGGCAACTCGTCTCCTGCTTACGGCCGAGAGTCGGTGCCGGAATTTCCACTTTCCCATGCACGGGCGCGAGTTCGTTCGCAGGGCAACCGCTGTTGAGTTGAGGTTTGCTCGCGGGAGCTGCTCTTTTGGGAGAGCGGCGTCGCTACTCCTGTCTCCGTCGCGGCGTTTCGTGTCGCGCGTCGGAGAAATCGTCAGGCGGAGCGTCGCGAAGGGGAGAGGAGGAACGCTCGACACGGCTGTCCCGCAAGAACAGCGCTGGAAAGCAATTCTCAAAGTGCTCTGTTGTAATTTATGACATCGGTTAACGGCTCCTGCATTCTCATGCAAACATGTTTGTTCTATACCCGCAAAAGGTCAAATGTTAACCGATCAATTTAATTGCTCTGTAACCAACCTACTGACGGCGGGGTCAGCACGATTTCAAGGTGACCACGTTTGGTCAATACTCGGTTGGGTCGGCGGCAGGGGAAATGTGCCTTCACACAGCGCAGGACGAGAGAGACCAACTGTCCCAGTCTATTGGTCTACATGAGTGCGTTCTGTGAATGCACGCCACACTGAGCTGATTGGTGTGGCTAGCACCACGCCTGGCCGCGCCATCTTTGTCTCCCCCACTGCATACGTTTATCTCGCCAAACCAAGTTACTCATCTTGAGGCTGAGCGAACCTCAAGGAGGTCAAGGAGACGTTTGATATTTAGTACCGATGTACGTTTGTCACGGCTCGGCACGGCTTTCCCAAAAGAACAGCTCTGAAGAGCCCGGGTTCGAATCTCGGTTCGGAGACCTTTCTGTATGGAGTTTGCATGTTCTACCCGTGTCCGCGTGGGATTTCGCAGGGCACTCCGGTTTTCTCCCACAGTCCAAAGACATGCTGCCTAGGTTAATTGTCCTGACTAAATTGCCCTCCCGTGCCCTGAGATGTTGTATCTTGCTTACCCCTCCCCGCTGGGCAACTGTTAAAAAGAGCTCAATAGCTCAACGGTCCTTTCCAGCTTAAATAAAAACTGAGAATTGTGAACTCAATATACAGTATCCACAAACACAGCATCCCAGGCATACAGTATTAAGAACTCAGTACCGCATGCAGACATACAGTACAGCATCATGAACTAACTACAGTATACATTCTGCGTGGCCCGGCCAATTCCTTAAAGCGTAGATATTCTGGCTTTCTGGTTCTGGGACCCTGGTAACAATGGGATGATTGTAGCGGCCACTAGTGGCTGCAGGGGTCATGTCAATGCATTACACAAAACATACAAATCGATCGCCATTGATCCGTGCCCATGTGATTTGATGTACGCATCACGAGCCTTAGAATCAATACTAACCAAAGGACTGGTATACCTCTGGTACACACGTGTATTATAATAATGGCAATCAGCAGTGGCTACTAAACGCCAGCTTGGAACATTTGTATTCCGCCAGCTGTAGTTTACGGATCACAGAGATAGACTGTCGTCAACTCGTCAGTCAGTCACTTGGTTTTTATTTAAGCAGGAAGGAACTGTTGATCCATGTAGCTCTTTTTAACAGCTGTCCATCTGGGAGGGGTAAGCAAGTTAGTTATAACATCTCAGTGCACCGGGGGGCAACGTAGTCGGGACAATTAACCTAGGCAGCAACCTGAGTACCCGGCGAAAACCCACGCGAACACGGTGAGAGCAAGCAAGCTCCACACAGAAAGGCACCCGAGCCGGGAATCGAACCCGGGGCCCTTCTCGCTGCGAGGCGGCAGCGCTAATCGCCGCCACGCCACCGAAGACACGAGTGAAAAAGCCACAGGTCGGCCGAGGGATTACGGACCGAAGTGCCGGTGGGAGCAAACTGAAGAGATGGGGTTCGCAAATGAATAAACGAGGCAAATAGCAGGCCTCGCCGACGACGTTGTTAAAACCAGAATCGAGTGTAAATGGGCAGGGAGCGCCGGCGTGAACGATTTGCCGCGAGACGAGAGAATTAACTACGGTGGAAGACGTCGGACGAGAGGGCACATCACAGTCGTGCCCAGAGGTCACGACAGAAACTAGGGATTGAAAGAGAGAGAGTGAGCGAGCGAGGGAGGACTTTTGCCAGCAGTGTGAAGCTACAGGGGCGAACAACAACAACAAAAACAAACGACGATCTGCTGGCACCCGCGCGTACATTGTAAATATCAGCGACATTGAAGATAACTCGCGTGCGCAGAGGCTCTCCGTGCGCAGGACAAGGAGGTCATTCGGCGCGCCGCAAATCAAAAGAGTTTGAAACGTGCGCACTCCCTTTCATACCTGGCCAATTCATCGTTAAACCCTACCCGCGCGCGAGTCGTTTCAAATGAAAGGGCTGCTTCATGAGAGAGATTAGCAGATTCATAAATTGTTCGAATAACGGGGGTTGCCGGCGCCAAACTGCGGTGGCGCGAAAACCGCGAGTAATACGCCGGTTGGGTTTTTTTCTTCTCTCTCTCTGTCCGTACGGCGTTCGGCAGACAGTTGCTGCGGCGAGATAAGCAATGTGAGCGCGCATCATCAAAGTGGCCGGCGGTACTTGAAGAAAAAACGCGTCAGAAAACGCACCGCCCTTTGCCGCCCGCTACCACCCGCTATCTAAACGTCCGTTCGCGTTTAACAGAAATTTGCATCAAGCGAACGAAGTCGCTCGGGTAAACACCGTCTTGATGGCTCCGCTGAAGAAGGTCGGCTCGCTTTTCTGCCGCGAGCCCTGGCCGCGATCGGCAGCCTACGAGGGGGAGCCCTGCCTTGTGCCCTGTGTCTGCCTATCCAAGCAAGACACAGGGGCCCAAGCCAGGGCTATACCCAATATTGGACGCTGGGTCCATCACAGGGCACCGGGGGCAATGTAGTCAGCAGGCCAATGAACCCATGCAGCGGCGTGACTTTAGACAGTGGGAGGAAACCGGAGTGCCCGGCAAAAACCCACGCAGACATGGGGAGAACATGCAGACTCCGCCGAGAAAGGCACCCGAGCCGGGATTCGAACTGGGGTACTTCCTGCTGTGATGCGGCGGCGCTACTCACCGCGCCACCGTGCCGCCACAGTGGGTCACGATCACTGTGAAAAAATACGGGACTAGTTCTGCCCGCTACGCCTTCCGTCTCCCTCACCGCAACACGAGTTGATGCCATTATCGACCGGCAATTTCAGTTCCTATGATATTATTGTCGAGACGGCACCTCGGCAGTCGGCATTAGATTCAAATGCGCGGCGATTTCTGCGGTGGCAGCGGCGAGCCGCGGCCTTTCGTTTGTAAATTATTTATCCCTGCACGTTGCATGTTGAATTTTCGAAATGATCCAAAGTGAGCAACGTTAGTGAATTGTACCGTGCGTTTGGTGTTTTTGTTTTAAGTCAGCGGCTGCTTGATTATCAACGCACGCTTCTCCCTTCAATTTCCTCTTTGGCGATGAATGAATCAGATGTGCAGCTGCGAGAGACTAAAAACGGCGCCCGCGTTATTCGCGTGCGAAAGTGTTTCCCCCACAGTGGGAGCTCCACCGCTGAATTAGCTTCCCGGGTACCCCGCCAATAAACCGCATCTTTGGTCCACAAAGGCCATTCACGCCGGAACATTTATGGCTCGAGGTCAAAAAAGCTGACCCATCTGAAGTGGCCAAACCACTGTGATGTAATAATCTGGTTTGGGCCAGAGGAAAAAAAAAAATCCGGAACATTTATCTAAACTACACACCATCTCATCCTGCAGTGGCCTTGTGCCGGAATTTCGCTGTGATGTTGCGAGCGTTGCTCGAGGGTTGCTTCAAACCTTTGTAAATCTCGATTTCCTGAAAGCGAAAAAGTGGCGAGCGTTAGCCTCTGGCACCGCGACTCTGCCCCCGCGTGCCGTGCCGACGTTCAAGATAACGAGGAAAATGTGGCGTGCGGTCACATCAAGTCGGTGAGAGAAAAAAACACACAAGTTTGAATTTATATTGATGTGGGTTTTTGCGGCTCGGCGTTTGAGAATCTCTCTCGATGGCTGTTCTTTCGGGATAGTCGCGTCGAGCGTTCCCCCCCTCTCCTTCGCGACGTTTTTCCTCCCACATTGGAGGCATCGTGATGCTTCTAACGGATATCTAATCGGTTATTGTGTTAAAAACAATTTTTTTTGCTCCGTAAATCTGTTTTTTTTTTTTTGTATAGCCATGTCGAGCGTTCCTTCTCTTTCCTTCACGACATTTCGCCTCCCAATATTGGATGCAATTTTTTTTTCTGATGAAGCCTCGACACGGCTGTCCTGAAAGAACAGCTATGGAGAGCAATCGTCATACATCGATGAATGAAAACCCACATCAGCACATATTTTGATTTATTTTTTCAAACGGTTTTACGTGTCTTGGCATCTCCACATTCGAGATATAACAATCGGCCTCTTTAGATTCCACTGAGTGGAAACATCTGCCTCCTCTGGCCGTGTACATCAAGCCGGAGCCGCGTGTTTCATGGGAAAGTGACTTCTCTTTAGATCTCACTCAAACTTCAAAAGAGCTCATTATCGGCACGGGGAGAAACCCAGACCTGTAAAGGTCTTGCATCAGAAAAAAAACCCAAATTATAATCAAACGCGTTTTATTTAAATTACTCCGCATTCTAATAAATATAAATAATTATTCTACCATCGCCCCCCCCCTATCCCGCCCCCGCACTGATAAACATCATAGCGGGAGTCTGGGTTGTGAAGGTTATAATATGAAAAACCTGACGGCTTGCATGAAATTAAACATCTTTGTCCGTATTCATGGATGCAAAATGCTAAGCACACCCTTGGCCTTGGCACACCTCGGGGTCATGCGATTAGTGTGGTCACAAAAGGCCACGGCAAATAATAACCTAAGCAGCTATTCGAAATGAATAAAACATCGCCGCCCTCAGATGGGTGCTCACGCACGTTCGAGGCCTGTTCTGCTTGTCACGAGACCACAAACACACGAGGCCACAAACACACGAGACCACAAACAGGTGGCCTTGCGGTGCTCACATCCGCCCCTCACAGAAACCAATGCCCTGCCCGAGGCGGTTCAATCCCCGCATTTCTGTGTGAAGCTCGCGTGTTCTCTCCCACCTGTTCTGCGTGGGTTTTACTCCGCGTTTTCCGGTTTCATCCCACAACTAAAAAAAAACGCGTGGCTGCCTCCACCCCCGCTCCCCCCACCCACCTGGCCTCACTGCGGTCTCCTCGCACTTCTCGGTTGTTCTCTCTTACGTCCGACATTGAACGAATATGCGTGGCGTTATAAATTGTATTTATTACGATTAAGGCCTTGCTGGCTGACTGTGTTACAACCTTGCAGCTCGTAACATATTGAGTCTAGAGCTGAAAGAAAATGTACCCGATTTGTTCGTTTCCAGCTTAATGCTAAAACGTGATAACACCTGCGCAAGCACCGAAATCGATGAGGTGAGACCCGACTATTCAGCGCTATCTATATACATGTCATCAATCAGTCTTCTTCTTTGCGATTCTTCGAAGCACGATGGAATTATCTGAATATTGAACATCCCAGATGCATGGTAGCCTGTGTATTACAAACACACCAATCCCCCTTGTACTTTAAAGCAAAAGTTGTGAGTGCGTCTAAGAATCCAGTACCTAATATGTTTGTACGCGGTCAAATTTGTGTA
>JAZEWU010000026.1:2208560-2223251 GCA_036362915.1 Geotria australis | reverse complement strand
GGGCGTGGTGCTGGTCACCCATCCCCTCGTGTGCCATGTCGACCTTCATAGGTGCTCGCTAACAGCACTTGTCCCTACAGTCTGTTAAGGCTATATAGGGGATCTTTGTCTTTGTCTTTATTGTACAATACTCATCAATGAGTAAACCTTCGTATCGTATATTTTTAGATTCCCGATTTGTGTTGGAATAGTTCAAGCTTCAATGATGTATAATTATACATGTAAGCACATGCCTTTCCTCTTTATGTTTTTCCTTTTCGTGGTAAATGGATTTAAAGAATGACATTGAACGGCTGTGTTTGGTCCTAATGTGCATGCAATTTATCTAGGACTTATGTTGCGATTTAAAATACAATAAATAAATCCAGCAATATGGAAAAAAAAAACCCGCTTCATTTAAACGAGGATTAAAACATTTATGCTCCTCCTGAAATTCATGTTTATTTTAACGAATTAAACGTGCCACGTTTTTATTATGGAAGCAACCATCTCCACACACTTTTGAAAAAACGTTGTCTTACACCAATTTAACAATTTAACTGCCCGAAACAGACTGACCGAAATACCATAAAACCCAAGATCTTCTTCTTTGCGATTCTTCGAAGCACTATGGTCAGCCTCTGGACATCGTTGTCTTTCAGCTCGGCCTCGAAGTGTTTGGTAGAATTCGCAGGCAATACCAAGTATTATCTGACAGGGATCGCGACGTGAACGCTTCTACCTTGACCCCCAAACCCAAGATAACTGCCCTCCACAGCTGTTGTTTCGGGATAGCCGTGTCTAACCGTGTCTAACCGCGTCTATCCCGAAAGAACAGCTACGGGAGAGCAATTCTCACACATCGAGCCGTGAAAAGCCACAAAAGTAAAAAAAAAACCCCAAAAGAGTCTATTCTCCAAGACAAAACATTAGTGATTGATTGAAGGAAATATAATAAAATAATATTTGTTGTAATGCCAAAATCGTGCCGTAGTTCGTGGCTGAATAATTTACCCTTTCCACCACCGCGCTGTTACTGTTGGAAACAAAACCAAGTGCGTTTTCTTGCAGGTGCCGGGTGGATTATAACATCAGAGGGCCACGAGAGACGCACCCCGGGTGGCTTGAGGAGCCCTTCATCCGGCAACCCATCGACCACATCCGGCGATGCTGCTCGCGGAGGTAACGTCAGCACGGCAGGGTGTCTGTGCCGCGGTGACATCCGCGCCTCCACAGAAAGTCTTGCCCGAGGCGGTTCGATTCCAGCCGCGGGCAGGCCTATCTGTGCGGAGTTCGGCGTGTTCTCTCTCCTCCCCTGTTCTGCCTTGTTTTTTTCTCCGCGTTCCCCGGTTTCCTCCCAAAACTAAAAAACAACTCCACTCGATTATTAATTTCCAGTTTCACGACCTTTCAGTGTATTCGAAGCAGCCTTAATCCATTTAATTTTTTTTGCTTTGGTTTTTATGAGGTTTTTTTTTCTGTCGTTGTTGACGTGCCGTTCTCTCCGCGGCCGTTGTGCAGCGCTTTGCGACCGTCGGGTGAAAGGCGCTCTATAAAAAGCTATTTATTATTATATTTATGAAGCAGTGTTTGTCGTGTTGGCGCCGGCTGACCGCCTGGCTGACTCCCTCCCCCCCTTCCGCTCTCCTCGCGACGTCTCAGTCTCCGTGTCTCGTCGAAGCCCAGGCGCGAAATGTGCGCGATGGCGCGTTATAAACTATATTCCATCCATCCATTTTCAGAAACCACTTAATCCTGTACAGGGTCGCGTTGAGCCGGAGCCTATCCCGTCAGACACAGGGCGCAAGGCTATGCCCAGGATTGGACGCCAGTCCATCGCAGGGCACCTGGAGCAATTTACTCTATTATCACTCTTTAGTGAAGCTCTGTTTATGAGTTCACGTCATGTGAAAAGGTGTGGAAGTGTGTTGCGCACCCGTCGATATGTTGGAGAAAACGAGCGAGCACACACAGCGCACTTACCTTCAAAGATGTTACAGACATTTCTCTGAAACTTCCACTCAGGTGAAACTACCCTGATGACGCTGAGTGGAAGTTTGAGCGAAACGTCTAACATCTTTTAAGGAAAGTGCTGTAATGTGCTCGCTCGTTTTCTCCAACATATCGACGGGTGCGCAACACACTTCCACACCTTTTCACATGACGTGAACTCATAAACAGAGCTTCACTATGGCTAACATTGGTCACGAAAGCCTTCCAGTTTATTATCGCTCTTATTTATTTTCCGACAAAATCCCGCACAATTTTCCCGGTCGGCCACAGCCGGGCAAGGGGTTAAAGGTCCGACTGGTGGCACGCCGCTGCGTGGCTGTTTGTGTTTACACGGGTGCCTAATGGCTTGGCCTGCGATTAATGGGGTGTGGGATTGGATGGAGCACCCCCCCCCCACAACCAAAAGGGGCTCACTTCTCTGGATGTGAAGACGGATATTCCCCCCAGTCCTTGCTCGGAGAGTCGGATATGCAAGGCAGGTGGCCCCTTGCCGCCCGCGCCCTGGACCCACTCCAGCGATTACACTGTACAGCGGGGGGTCCTCTCTCCGAGCCGCAAATCGACTTTGCTTTAGTCACTTAGCGTCGTGCGTTGGCCTCTCCCTTCACAATATCCGCCTCGGTGTTGTAACGGCGCGTGCTTCCAGCTGCCTTGTGACCACCACCAGCCAGCTCTCTCGCTTTCAGTCTGCAATGCGTGTCAAAGCTTGCGAGTTGATTAAGTCATAATAATAATAATAGCATTTTTAGAGCGCCTTTCACCCGAGGGTCACAAAGCGCTGCAACAAGGCTGTGGAGAGAACGGCATGTCCACAACATCAAGACAGATTAACCGAGAGTCAAGCAATAGCGATAAATTATAGGACATAAAGACAGCAGAAAAATGATAATTCTGTAACAGCAAGGAGGGAACAGATGTTCCCGAACGTGTTCTTCGTGAGTTATGTAGCTGCGATTTGTCACAGAGGTCCAGGCCTGCTATTCTCAGCAGGTGGTTCGTGACCTATCGGTGTGGGCCGGGAGTGCCACCTAGTGGTCCGTGGAGACCAGACCTAAGTGGGCCCTGAGGTGTAAAAGGTTGAGAACCCCTGCCCTAACACGTAATGTGTTTCGAAACCGTTGGGTGTGTAATGTAATGCAAGCTGTGTAAGTAGTATATGAACTCGTATGAGCCGTATGAAATAAATAAGGGATTCATTTTATTTGGCCTGCTGACTAAATTTCGCCCGGTGCCGTGTGATGGACTGGCATCCTATCCTTGGTATAGTCCTGCCTTGTGTCTGCCAGGATAGGCTCCGGCTCACCGCAACCCCTGTACAGGGATTAAACGGTTGCTGACAATGAATGAATTAATTTAAAACAGAAATTAATGAGCAAAGGAAACCGTTATTACGGGTCGATTAAAATGGGTATCGCAGGACATATGGACCACCGGGTACCATCGTCATTCTTAATCGTCGGCAGCCACGGTCAATCCACTGCTGGATGAAGGCTTCACTCATGCTGCTGCGTGTCACCTCTTCCCCCCCCATCTCCTGTCGTCGTGAATAAAGACAAAGATCGCCCGTGTAGCCTCACTAGACTGTAGGGCCAAGCAGGCGCGTCGCAGCCGCGGGTGTTGCAGGACAAAGTGCGGGGGGGATGGAATCGTGTTTCTGTGAAAGTGCGGGTGTCGAAACGCCTGCAACACCCGCGGCTGCGTCGCGCGTGGGGCCAGGTGCCGTTAGCGAGGAGCGGCTCGGTAGGAAGGCCTGTCGCTGGCTCCACGTGGCGGGAGCAGCGGGGGTCACAGCGCTGCCCCCTGTCGCCGCTTCAACCTCGCGCTGTTCCGCTCGGTGGATGAGCGACGACGAAAGGGCAGTCCCAAACCTCGTAAAACCCCGGCTCGATACCAGAAACACTTACCACCCCCCCCCACCCCTCGTACTCCAACGTTGCTAGTGCGTAACTCTTTGCTGCTGGACACTTGACGTGCCGTTGTCTTTTGGGTCCCGTGTTCAATAATGTGGGAAATAACCCCCCCCCTCCAGCCCCGTGATATTAATTCGTTGTCGGAACACGCTTAATCCTGTACGGGTTCGCGGTGAGCCGGAGCCTATCCCGGCAGACACGGGGCGCAAGGCAGGGGAACACCGATGATGGGACGGCCAGTACATCTCAGGGCGACTGGGGAAATTTAGTCGGTACGCCAAGCAACCTGGCAGCGTGTATTTGAACGGTGGGAGTAAACCGGAGTGCCCGGTGGCGAAAACCCACGCCGACACGGGGAGAACATGCAAACTCCACACAGCAGAAAGGCCCCCCCTCCCGAGCCGAGGATTCGAACCCGGCGACCTTCTTGCTCTTGTGAGGCTGCAGCGCTACTCACTCACTACGGCACCGTGCCGCCTCGCTACGCCTGCTCACGATCATCCAATGTCTCGGGGCACACAGCCACGGCGGGAGAGACAAGGACGCGAACAGGCAGTGGTGGGTGGGTGGTGGGTGGGGGTGGGTGACCGCCAGGCATTTGCGGAGGAGGCGTTGGTTGTAATATCGTAGTCGGAGGATGACCGTGAAACTGCCAGGTGTTTGCCGACCGCCGCTCTGACAAAACGTCGTCTGCGTGCTTTGTGGCAACGCGCGGGGAGCATTCCCAGCGGTGGTAGGGTGGGAGGTTGGTGCACGACTCGAGCCTTCTCGCGACGGCAATCGTACAAGCGCGGCGCGTCTTGATGTTGATTGGAATACGGTGGCTGGGCCGCTAATGGGCCGTGACGGGCCGGTGTGGCCCCTCCGGTCGGTGCGTAGGGGGTGCAGTGCGAAGCGCGCCTTCGTCTGCATTTTTAACCCCTGTTGTAACATTCACGGACATCAAAGCTTCCCCCCCCCACCTGCCTGACTCTGTTGTAATCTAATCAAGCCGTGAAGCCAGCGACGATCAACACGTTTTGGGGGAATTGCTTCCCCAGAGCTGTTCTTTCAGCGTAGCCGTGTCGAGCACTCTCCGTTGCTCCCTCGCGACGTTTCGCCCTCCCACGTTGGAAGCAGCATCATCGGGCTAATCCCGAAGCAACAGCTCTGAATAGCAGCCATCAGAAGACGGGGACAAACACGCCGCTACTGTATAAGCGGACGAGCGGCCCTCACATTCCAGCGCTGACGACAACACGGTTACTGAGCCGGGCCCTTTCTATTACGATCAATCTTTCATAACACATGCGTGCGGTTCATTTATTATGCAGGCCCACCCATCAAGTGTTATATAAACCTGCCAAACCTCGGCCGCCGTGAGACCGAGCTTCGGTCCGAGAACATCGGTGTGCACCGCTGTCGCGCGTCTCGTGACGGCACTTTGCGACTAGTTGTCCGCCAAAAAAACAAGCCGCTAATGAGCCTTGGTGTAGCCTTCATGTGCTAATAATAATTGTAGCTTTTATAGAGCGCCTTTCACCCAAGGGTCACAAAGCGCTGCACAGGGCTGCGGAGAGAGCGGCACGCCAACAACGACAGAGAACGGAAAATCGGCAACATTTATTTGCTAAGGGTTTTTAAATTCCGGCTCCGCGCCGCCAGAGCAGTTCAATTCCACGTTCGTAAGTTGGGTTGTTGCCACTTACGCCGGTGTCGGTCTCGAGCTACGTGTTGGCCAAACGTTGGACTTTATTGCCACACACGTGTGTGTGTGTGTGATAGCGATGTCATCGTAGTGGATTTTTTTTAATGAGAAAATGTTGATCAGCAAGGATATTGTAGTATGAGCGCGAATATCATTTTGTGGGGATGGAAAACAAAACAAGCGAATATTAGGATAAATTGGAAGTGTGGTGGTTGCTTTTCAAAGCTGTTATTTCGGGATAGCCGTGTCGAGCGATCCCCCTCTTTCTCCCGGGACGTTTCCCCTCCCACGCCTGAAGATGCCTCCAACGTAGGAGGCCAAACGTCGTGAGAAAGGGAGAGCACTCGACACGGCTATCCCGAAAGAACAGCTTTCACGCCTCATGAATCGAGCCGTGAAAATCGACATCAGTACAATGAGAATAAACTGATGGTGTGTACAATACGAATCTTTCTGACACTCCCTATGGTGAAAATCACTTAGAAATGTAAATTATTATTTGATTATTGTTGTAAATGGCTGTAATTTGTTGCGATGGTGTATTGTGGGCCGTGCTGACCAATCCCCGTGGCTCGTGGGATATGTCGGGCATCCGCTGTTTACTTCTCACCGAGTGAGTGGGCATCAAGTGTTGATGAGACTGGGACAGTTATTGACCCCTCGGGTAATGAAGCATTGACCAGGATTGAATGTGTACCTTGAGCAATTATTTCGTGTTTACAATCGCGATTGCTGGGGGGAATATGCCGGAATGTTTATAACAATACAGCGGCCAGTAAACGAGCGTTTGTGATAGTCTAGGGGAGCACAACACCTGTTTTTCACGAGGGCCAGTTGAAATAACCAGACAAAGGGCCACAAACTGGTCACGATCCCCGCGGGCTCCCTCTCTACTCCCCCCTTACAGCCACACACAACATTTACAGGAGGCTATAACATGGAGCTCTCCGGGTTCGAATCCCGGCTCGGGTGCCTTTCTCGTTTGCATGTTCTCTCCCCGTGCCCGCGTGGGTTTTCGCCGGGGCACTCCGGTTTCCTCCCACAGTCCAACTACGTGCTGCTGCGTAGGTTAATTGGCCTGCGGACTAAATTTCCCGAAGTGCCCCTGTGCTGGACTGGCGTCCCATCCTGGGTATAGCCCTGTCTTGCGCCCTTTGTCTGTTGGGATAGGCTCCGGCTCACCGCAACCCTGTGCAGGCTTAATCAGTTTGTGACAATGAATGAAAGAACGAATGAACTTTATTCCTAACGAATTAGCTGGGAGCAGAAGAGGCATGGCCATGCCATGACATAACAGGGTTTTGATGCAGCACAGTTCATCAGTCGTGAAGGCACGCCAACGGCCCGCGGCCACGGTGATTATCCAACCAACAGCGTAACACGCGGCGGCTTGGTGACAACCGAGCGCGAACGGATGCTCTACGAGTTATCATTTTTCAAATAAAATACTTTCGTGCGGGGCGTGAAGCGTGGGCATTGTATGCTGGCAAAACAGCGGGCGGTGTTTCCACTCAAGCGTTCTGTTTAGGATTTAGATAATGTGTACGTACGTTGCGGCATTCTCGTGTCTCAGGGTGCTGCGCGTGGCCCAAGCAGACCCGTTGACTCTCCAGAAACAATTCTCGGCACGTTGTTCTCGAACCAGCAGCTCAGCGCGCGCCTTGGGCTCATCTTCCAACAACCACACTCGAAATCCATCCATCCGTCTGTAGTCAGAAACCGCTTAATCCTTTACAGGGTCGCGGTGAGTCGGAGCCTATCCCGGCAGACACAGGGACGCAAGGGACGCCGGTCTATCACAGGGCACCCGGGGGGCAATTTAGTCCGCAGGCCAACTAAGCTATGCAGCAGCATGTCTTTGGACTGTGGGAGGCAACCGGAGTGCCCGGCGAAAACCTCACGCGCACACCGGCAGAACATGGGAACCCCGTACAGAAAGGGGTCTCAGCCGGGATTCGAACCGGGGTACTTCTTGCTGTGAGGCGGTAGCGTTACTCACCGCGCCAACCACGCTGCCCCACCATTTAAAATATCTCTTTAATTTCTTACAAAATACCGCGAAAGCTTCATCGGGGGTCTCGAGATGTTTTAATTGGATTATAGTCTGTAATTGCCGGTCACGTGTGCACGCGCAGGGCGTACAACTTATTAACAGCTGACTTGAGAAGCAAATTACGAGTGGCTTGCTAATTGTATAGCTGTTTTAGTTTAGATTTTTCGCTGATTAGGGGTCTGGAGCCCTGTCATCAGAATGTGGAGTCTCGGTCACGGGTGGCTTGTCACGTCTGCTGTGGATGTTTAGTTGGTGCACAAAACAAACTCGAAGTAATTTCGTGCCGGAGTGAGGATTGAAGCAGTGGTGGAAATTCAACGTTCCTACGGCAGGGAAAATTCTCTCCATAGGAGAACTACGGTTGACCTTTTCACAAAGTGGCGCTTATTTTATCAACCTCCTGGAGGGATGATGGGCTGAGGTAGCCCGGGATTTTAACTCTCACGCTTCTAGGACGGGACGGTGAGTAGCGCTGTCGCCTCATAGCAAGAAGGGCGCTGGGTTCGATTCCCGGCTCGGGTGCCTTTCTGTGTGGAGTTTGCATGTTCTCCCCGTGTCCACGTGGGTCTTCGCCGGGTACTCCGGTTTCCTCCCACATTCCAAAGACACGATGCCTAGGTTAATCGTCCTGATTAAATTGCCCCCGATGCCCCTGCGATGCACCAGCGTCCCCATCCCAGGTACAGCCCCAAATCATCTCGTAACCTGCTTGCCAGTCCCCGTTGGACAACTGTTAAAAATAGCTTGCATAGCTCAACGGTTCTTTCCAGCTTAGATAATAAAAAAACTGACCGCACTGGCTTATGGTAAATAGCTCGCGAGCCACACGGCTGTCTCGGTGGTAGAGAGTTTGTGAACACGAGTATCTGTGCTGTAACCCGTTGCTTGTTTGTGACCGGTTGTGAGTGTCACGCAATCAATCAATCAATTGAACTTTATTGTCAATCCTGCCGTATGTACAAGACATATCGAGGATCGAAATTTCGATTCTCTCAGACCCCGGTGTTGGCACATACATGGAAACGACAAAGGTTTAAAAATACTAGGGTAAAAAAAAAATACAGCCATAACTCGCCCAACGTCACCATCCGGCCCCAAAAAGTTGTGACGCAACCCGGTTCCCGACGCATAGCGGGGGGAAGTGGCGCGCCCAGAAACAACTCACCTTTCGGAGCGAGTAAATAGTTTTCGCAAACCAAACAGCTCGAAGGCGGATAAAATCCGTTTTTTTTTTGGTAATAATTCATGACATTTCCAAACAATGCTTGGTGACAAACAGCAGCCGTCTCCGACAAAGCAATCCCACACAGGGAGAGAAAGAGAGAGAGAGAATCTTCTTTCACCCCCCCTCTGTGCTGTGATTGTCCGCGGTGAGACGCGGAGTCAATGATGAGCACTGCCAATCCCCGTCACTCGTTTGAGCAAATTATAAGTCGCGAAAGATAAAACAAAGTTTAGAGAGACTGGCGAATAAGCGTTCTCCCGTATGTGTGCTGGCCGTTTCGATCTCCATACGAGAGTAAAGGTGCAGACAGCTCCTCGGAATGAATCCACAGAGTGTATCTCACTCCCCACCACCACCATCACCACGTCGCCCACGACGCCCATATTTTGTAATTTGAAGCGCTTGCAATGCACCTGTGCAACGCACGCATCTAATATGTATTTGAGAAATGTCCTAAGTGCCCCCCCGCCTGTTCGCTCGAGTGCTGATAGGTGTGCTGTTGCACGTGGGCCCGTAATGCAGCAACAACACAGGGCGGAGGAGCGACGCTCACAACAGCGAGCCGGGCGCCTAAAACCCGGCGATTCGGCACGGCAGGGAGCATTAGGTGGTTCCCCGACCAGTCATCTCGGTCAGGCAGCCCGTGACACCTGCTGTCTGTCCCGTGTCCTCCCGTCAGCCAGCTTTCGACACTCTGCTTGGCCTTAAGGTGCACCTAGCCTTGGGGCACTTGGTGACGAACGGACGGTTGTTGCTGCTGTTGTGATGCAGCGCTGTGGAGGCAGCAGCGATATTTGGTGGATCACGGCACGGGCGCTGTAAAAAAAAACAATCCCTTTGCGTGGGTGTCGAAGGTGCAATAGCCTTGGCTCGTCATCTGTGAACTGGTCGCCATCTGTTTGCATCTGTTTGGGGATGGATCGCGTTTCTCCCCCGCGCGTTTGGGATTTCCCAGGGCGCGCCGCTTTCCCGCCACGCGTATAAACACTCATCGCAAATTGTCCGAACACATCTTACAACAAAAAACCCCAAGGCAGAACCCTGCTGAATTGGAGTAATAATAATAATAGCATTTATAGAGCGCCTTTCACCCGAGGGTCACAAAGACTAGTGTGGCTTTCCTGGAAAAAAATGAGTAAATTAGTATTATTATTTTCAACAGTATGTGTAATGTTTGTAGAGGCAATGCTGGTCACTTATATATTCTAACATCAGCAAGGGGAAGGGCGATATGCCACGCTACATGGATTGTAACGGCGTCAGTATGGGCTCGCTGTACTACCTTCTCACGATGGTTGCTCTTCGGAGCTGTTCTGTCGGGATAGCCGTGTCGAGCGATCTCCATCTCTCACATGGTAGGCGAAACGAGCCGTGAATGCCGACTTCAGTACTTTCTCATTGTATTTACTTGTTATCGCACGTTTGTTGTATCACAGGAATCCCGCTTCCAGAGCTTGAAAGCTCGCTGGGTATTTTCTGCTGTAATAATAAACATCTATCTGACTATATGATGTGGTGAGGCCGAATGGGCGGGAGGGAGGGGATGTTTGTCTTTATTGCCTAAGCTTGAGTTAAGCAAAGTGGAGCCATGTGTTTGCATGTGGGTGTAAGTAACTCAGTGGTTTGTGCACTGTCCTGAACAAGTTCAACTCCCGGTCACGGGTAACACCAGTGATTGCATGACCCAGCCCAGCACGTCGCCTCTGTTAACTCGTCTATAAATAAGTAGCCGGTGTAGTGAGTAAACATTAGCAATGGGGAGAGCATGGAACTCAGGCGTGGTTCCGGCTACAGTCTTGTGTGCAGTCGCGCTATATGATCTCGGCAAACGGGGTTTGATTTACAACTGTGGCATTCACCGGTGTGTGGAATCTCAAGCTGCATTGAGGTATTCTTTGGGTTAACGCCACCTTACATGAAGAGCACCTAGGGCACCGTGTGCTTCTTCTTCTTTGCGATTCTTCGAAGCACAATGGTCAGCTTCTGGACATCGTTGTCTTTCAGCTCGGCTTCGAAGTGTTTGGTAGAATTCGCAGGCAACACCAAGTATTACCTGACAGGGATCGCGACGTGAACGCTTCTACCTTGACTCCCGTCGAGTCATGTTGATTGGATGTGTTTGGTCGCAGTCCTCCCCAGATGAGCTAGACCCCTAGTACCCGTGGTATACTGTGAAGTGCAATTTTGCTCTGGAAGCGGGATTCCTGTGATACAGAAAATACCCGTGAGCTTGCAAGCTATGCAAGCGGGATTCGTGCGACACAACAAACGGTCGAACGAACCAACGCGAATACAAAAGGGTTTAACCCTTTCTGGCAGTGAGAAACATGTTAAGATCTTACAACACGAAATGGACACCAATAACCAACGCGAGTTGCTTTCCTAGTCGAGACCCTTATGCCCAGCAGGGGTGGTGAACAAGACGTTGCAGGGCATCACGTTTTCACCTTTGCCCGTTTTTTTCGCTCTCGACACCTGCAGTGGAAATCAAAATAGCTTGCATTTGAGAGCATTGAGGAGCCAGGGTTACAGGCTCTTCCCCCCCCCTCCAAGTCTTGGAATGTGGATTTTCTGGTAATGTTGCGCCCGCATGCAACCACTGTATGTTGGCCCTGACGAGACGCGAGGCCCCATTATCGTATTTTCCTTTCACCGCTCTCGCTACGAGTCATAATACAGGTTCTCGGAGCGCGACCTGCGCTAGTACAGTGACATTCCTCCAATGCACGTGTGTTTACAGGCCGGTCGTTAATCCACTGCTGGATTTGACGTGAGCCTGGCTCGTAGGGTTACTAACTCAACTCTTCTTAGGGTTGCCCACCTGTCCTGCTTTTCCCCGGATCGTCATCTGCTTTGAGGCAGCAACTGTTCCTGGGATATATGTGTAAGTTTTCCTGGAACAAGTCATTTAAAGTCTGGGATTTTGCTAGTCACACGCAGTGCCCTCTCTGGTTAACCACACGATGCGTCCCGGGTTTCTGTGCCTTCGAGATGACAGCCCTTCTTTGGGGATACCACGAGTTGTTTTTGAAAACCGACTCGGTAGAGTACACACTACTATTAGCACGGAAACTCCAAATGTCACCGCGATATTGATTATTAATGTTTGAATCAAAGGGAAAGTCACTTACCACTAAAACGCACATGCAGCCAGTTTTAAGTTCCTCTTAATGTTGCTAAGGAAGTAGCAGAAGTTCCATATTCCTATAGTTATTCAATAACTATTTTTGATTCGCACTAATGTGGTACCGTACTTATGGCATTGCCTCCCAAAATACGCCTGAGAAGGTTCTGTACTGGCAAGCTTCTGATTCGGAGTTATTACATCACTGCAGTTGGCCAAACGTCCCAGTATAGGGACCACAGGACTTGGTTAAATTCAGGTTCCGGTTCTGACGAGCTTCCCACTCGTCTGCGGTTGTCTGAATCTCATCATAGTTCTTCCTGTGAGAGTGAGAGAGTGAAAACTGTCCGCGTTACAGATTCTTCTTCTTTCTCACGATTATTTTTGTTGCGCCACTTATCCTGATAGACGCCACGTTGCTTCCCTGGCCTCTCGATCATTAATGCACCGGCTCCTCAACGCAGAATCACAGTTTGTGCACCTCCTGCTCCTCACAACGGCTGGGATTTGAACTTGCAACGTTTCTGTTTTGGAACCCAAATCGGTCGGATTATTCTCGCGTTTAAAAAAAAATATATATATATTCTCACACAGAACACTTAAGCTGTGTGTACTGATGTAGGTTTTCACGGCTCGATGCATGAGAATTGCTCTCAAAAGCTGTTCTTTTGAAACGCCTGAGGATGCCCCCAACGTGGGAGGCGAAAGGAAGTGAAGGAGAGCGGTGTAGCGCTCGACACGACTATCCCAAAAGAACAGCTTTGGAAAGCCATTCTCATTTAAGCTGTGTTTCTACAATGTTAATTTTGTCTTAATATTGTGTTATTAATATTCACAGTCCACAGAGACAACGTTTTGTTAAAATTTCAAAGTTTTAATAAAAACTATAATTTAACGTGCAGCTGACATACAGTATTTATCTAATCTATAAGCAAAGTCCAATAATTGTCTTCGAATTCGTTAATATATTTTTTGGTTGTGGGGTACAAGCAGCTTCGAAAACATTCTTTTGATTTAGATGTAATCGTTGTACATTTGCAATAATGTAACATAATGATAGGAATTGGATTAAATCGTGAAATCTTTTAACCACTGTAGTCGCGAGCTAATCTGCCCAGCCATTCACCGGAGGAATATACATGGTTGTTGTTTTGTCTGGAAAATAAAACGAGACGCACGGAGACTCGTAACGTAAAGTACGAAAGTAGATATGAACAGAAGCAACAGCGGTATCCCGTTGACTGTGTCTGACCTCTCACCGAGCACAGGTAGATTGCAATGTGCTGTGTTTAGCTCAATGTTGGTCTGAAAGCAACACGACCAAAATCCACCGACGTCATTACTGTCATTCGCTTCGTGCTCCAAACGCCTATTCAATACTGCAGATTTCCCACCTGGAACAAAACAGAATCCATATGCTATTGAAGCAGTTGTGTATATATATAATTGATTGATGAATCGTCACGCGTTAAGGGGTTGTGGTGTTTATCACACTGGGCTACGGGTACAGGAATTATAATCCTGGAACCACTTAGCAAGTAACAAGTAACTGGTGAATGCAATCCTCTTAGCAGAAACAGGTATCAGCAATTGTCCTATGATATAAACGAGCTCTTATATAATATAAAATGCTATTATTATTACCATAGGAATGTGTAATTTTCACTCGTAATTTAGAGCCCGAAACAAAGGGGTAAGCACTGGCCCATACTTGCTTGAACTTGAAAACACTGACTCTTGACCCGTGGTTTTGATTGTTTACATATTTTCTTTTGTCCAACGTGTTCAGATAGTTTGCCACGGATATTATCTTTAGTGTGGGGATCTTTGCTTTATCAACAGAATTCTACCAAACACTTCGAGGCCGAGCTGAAAGACAACGATGTCCAGAAGCTGACCATCGTGCTTCGAAGAATCGCAAAGAAGAAGAACAGAAATGAGAGCCGGGTTCAATTCGCGACTCGGGCGTCTTTCCTTGCCGAATGTGCATGTTCTCCCCCACGTTCTGCAGGGGGTTATCTCTATATTTTGCAGTTTGATTAGAAAGTTAAAACAACACATCGCGCGTAAAATGTAACTGGTCAGCAATTCGAATGTTTGTTGTGTCGCAGGAGTCGCGTAAAGAGATTGCAAGCTCACTGGGTATTTTTCTGCCGTAATAATAATTCTATAATAATAATACAAACTTGGCGCCCCACAGCAAAACATCAATGAAACCCCCGCTTAAAGAGTGTAGTTTTCCTTGATGTACAAAAAACAAGGTAATCTTCCTTGGTCCCATTTTGTCTTATTGTAGCGTCGATGGAACGAAGTGAGATTTATCCAGCTCTTTCTCTATCCGGCGCTCGACACGGCGATGCCGAAAGAGCAGCTTTGAAGAGCAACAATCTTGTACAGAGGAATGACCATATCTTATAACGCCATTAAACAGTGTTAATACACGAATCCAACAGCAGCAATAAAAACATTAAAATAAAACGTATTATGTTCACCAATCCTAATTGGAAACCGCTGTCTCGGAAGTGGCGGATAGCGTCTATTGCTTCCAAAGTCAGTTGAATAGAGTGGCGTTACATCGAGGTGTTACTGTCGTAATAATAATCCCCAACTAATAACGCGCCGAGCAGTTTAATTCACTCTCGAAGAGACCGTAGAACGATTCGGGGCACGCGATGAACCGCAGAGAGGTGGTGTGTGTGG